>CAUYPK010033190.1:0-13213 GCA_963574355.1 Loris lydekkerianus
GAATTGATCTATTCTGGTTATTCATGTTACCGGAGTTTTCCCACCAATTTCACACCATGATTGTTTTACAGTGTTTGATTTTCCTCCGGGAGTTTTGTCGAGGACCCTTATAGTGCTATGGCCTGAGAAACTGGGGACCTGTTTGGTGTGATGGGGCTAAGTGGTTCTGTCTTGTTTTCAGCTGGTCTCTGGTTGACCCTAGTGAAACAGTTACTCTGGGTTGAAATCTCAGCTGTGGAGAAATACCAGCAATTATGTTACCCCACCCTCCCCAGGCAACATTTGGAAAAGGAAAATCAAACCTTCCTATAACCACGCACACAGGGCACCACCTGAATAGTCCTTGGGCAATTAGCTCAGTTCAAAAGGTCCAAATCAATTGTCTCAGTCAGCACCTGTTTCAGGTTGGAGGGTTTGAAAGGTCTCTGGCACCTGGATCACAGGTTTCTGGTGATTACTCAGATATGGCTTGCTCCAGGCTCCGTAGAGTCAGGAGGAGCCACCCAGAAAATAGATCAGTCTGGGAAGGTTGATGCCTCCTTCCCCACCTTGCACCTCTGTCAAACCCAGTCACTGATAGCCCCGCATGGCTATGACCCAGTTGCCTGTAGTGAACAGGTACTCCAGGGGTTTGTACCTGCCTGAATCACAAGGAAATCTATTTCTGCTCAGCCAGGCCACTGCACTCTGCCTCTATCTAGCAGGGGGAGGTGAGGCCTGACAACCTCGGGCACTTGATGGAGGCTTGGGGGTGTTCACTCAGTTCCAGCACCACCCCTGATTGATGTTACTGACAGAACAGAACAGAACAACTTTGTGGGAATTTGTTTCTGTCTCCACTAAATTCCCCTGCAGAAGAGAAGCTGTTTTGAGTTCCCAGAGCCTGTGCAGAAGAGAAGCTGTTTTGAGTTCCCAGAGCCTGGGCCTCAGGCCCTGTCTTTGCTCCTGCAGGTTTGTGTTCAGTTAGCTGTCATTTCTAGCCTCTTGTATTTCTTTGTCCACAGGCTGACGATCCCCTGAGGGCCGGGTGCGTCTTAGGCTCAGTAAAGCAGTCCTCTGGGTCAGCCCCACCCTGGGAACTTCCCGGCTCTGCACATGCATGTCTAGTCCCCATGCTCCACCCAGGCCACTACTGCCTCAGGCAAACCCCTTTACTTATGGGGCCTGCGATTTCATCCCAGATCTGTTCCATGGTGGTTGCCACCTCAGTAGATGCCTGGCCTCCTCTGGTTGCCCAGTGAGACAGGGGGTGTGGCTTCAGAATATCCAGGAGTGAGCCCTATTTTTGCCAAAAGACAGCTGCTGCTCTGCACCTCTGTGTACCGCCGCTCCAGTGTGGTTCCCTCTCAGTCGACCATCCTCTCCTCACTTCTGTGCCGCAGAGTCAGCACTGATCAGCTGAAGTTTAGGCCTTGTTCATACCCCTTGAGAAATCACCCAAGATTCTGGACTCCTAGCGGATAGGCCTCCAGACCTCAGAGTGAGAGTGGAGAGGTGTTCTGGGAGCTCAGAATTGCAGGTAGAGAATATATACAGTTTTATGCAGTTTTATTCCTGGCAGGAGAACAGTGTGGCACCCTAGGAGGGGTGGTAGGTCCAGTTTTTAAAGGGTCTCTCCCATGGAGTGTAATGGGAGGACTTTTGAACTCTGCCCACTTGTTTGTGGGGCACTCCGAGGCATTCTCGTGGGGGAGGGGACTCCTGTCCACTTGGTGATGGATTTTGTACCTTTTGTTTGTATCCTTGGGGTCGCAGCTCACCTCAGTGGGGTTGATGTGCGTTCTTCAACCTTCTCTCTTGGTGCAGCTCTAATCCACCAGGTTACTTGCTAAATTTCTGTCTTTTAACTCTCCTTCTGGATGGGAGCCTTTGTGGAAAGTTGGCTTTAGTCAACCATCTTGTGTCCGCCCTCCGCATGATAACTTTCAATCCAGGAGGACAAGACAGGGCTCGAGGCCTCTAATGTGGTGTCTCCCACCTTAATTTTCTCCTAAGTGATTACCCACACCTGGGGAGGAAGGACCAGCCTACCAACCTACCAAGCAGAACTTAGCATGCTAACTGCAAAAGGTTATAGAAAATGCTCCTGCGTAGCAACAGGTAAAGCAGAGTCTTCTAGTTGCCTCATTGATTGCATATTTCCTTTCACTTCTTTGAACATTAAAAAAAAATTTCAACATACAGTATTTATAAAGCTGCTGTAAAGTTTTTGCCTGCTAAATCTGACATCCATTTACTGCTTTTATTTTATTTTATTATTTTTTAGTGAATATAGGTCACATTCTTCTGCTGCTTTGCATGCCTTATTTTGTGTATGTGAAAATTAAAAATTTAGATAATAGGTGTTTTTTGAACTTTTGCATTTATTTTCCCATTGTAAGGCTCATTGTGTGTGTGCTGTTTGTTTTAGTAACTTCCTTGAACTTAAACTATGTAATCTCTGATCCCTGCAATGTGAAGCCAGTGATGTTTCTGATCAGTTTTCTTAAACATTATTTCTTGGTCTTGATTATTACTTGGTTATCCCTCTGTCTGCATAGCTTAGTGGTCAGCCAGTGATTTCAGCAGACACCTCAGTTCCCTTAGGTTTCCCCATCCATTGTCTGTTGAGCTACATGTTGATGGAAGAACACTCTCAAGGTTGTAGCCAGTTATCAAGTCTATGTTGGTTTTCTCTTTTCCATGGGTCCTCTTGGGTTTCTCCCACAATATGCACAGTTTAGCTGATAGGCAGGGATATGTGGAGAGCTCAGCCCCACTCATTATGTCTCTTACTATTGAGTTTGTGTCTGGTGAATAATTCATCCCAAGTCAGACCTATAACTTCAACCTAGCAAAATTGTTATCTTTTACCATTCATTTTGAATGAAGACTACCACTTGCAGCCAGCAATGTGTAGGTTTTCATCTTGCCTGACTACAAATCAAGTCGGGTGTCCTACTGAACAATGAAGGGTGAAGGACAAAGGAGGAGGAGGCTGAGACCAGCCAAGGCCAGGACTATAGACTTACTGCATTCTGATCTGAAACTGTAGCAATTTCTTAAGGATAAACATCTCTCAGTTATTTGGCTGGTAGTTGTTTTAGACATTCCTCCCTACCTCCAGTTTTATACTTCTTTTCTGCAAAGGGGAATTCTATAACCTCTTCATACCACCATTACCAAAAAAACTTCCCTCCATTCGACTTAAAAAAAAAAAAAAAATATATATATATATATATATATATATATAAAATTTTGATTTTAAAAATACAGAGGATTTAATATGAAGTAGTAGACGATCTCATACATGCCCACATAAGAGAAAAACTCAAATCAATTCAAGGTGGGGGTTGGGGGAATGAGAGAGCAGGGAGGAGGGGGATGTGTGCTCCCACTTAATGGGCACAATGTTGGGGTATATGGCACACCTCTTGGGGGTGGGACACAATTATAAGAGGGATTCTACCTAACAAATGCAAACATTGTAAGCTAATTCTTTGTCCCCTCAAATTAACCTGAATCAATAATAAAAAATATATACAGAGGATTTGATGATTACTTACCTAATAGGATAATATAATAACTACCTGTATAATTAATCCTTTTTTCTTTCTTTCTTTTTTTTTTTTTTTTTTTGTAGAGACAGAGTCTCACTCTATCACCCTTGGTAGAGTGCTGTGGCATCACACAGCTCACAGCAACCTCCCAACTCCTGGCTTAGGCAATTCTCTTGCTCAGCCTCCCAAGTAGCTGGGACTACAGGTGCCCGCCACAATGCCTGGCTATTTTTTTGTTGCAGTTTGGCTGGGGCTGGGTTTGAACCCACCACCCTTGGTACATGGGGCTGGTGCCCTCTCCACTGAGCCACAGGCGCCACCCTATAATTAATTCTTTGTCTAAATTTATATCTATATCTAATCCCTATTTTAAGCCCAATTAGCATCACGTTTGGAGTTGAAACACTAGAAACTCCCTATAGAAAGGGGTGGGCACATTTTTTTTGTGAATAGATCCTTACTATTTCCTCAATTCTTTGAGAATTTTCCATTTAGATGGACCTCAGGGGGTCAGTTTTGGTAATTTATATTTTTCTAAGAAATCATTCATGTCTTTCATGTAGATCTTCAAATGTATTTGCCTGAAGTTAAAAAAAGTTTACAATCCTGTCAATTTCCTCTGTCAGTTATTTTCTTATTCTCATTTCTTATTTTGTATTTGTACTTTCTATATTGTAACTAGATTTGGAGAGTAATAATTTATCTTTCAATGTTGGAGGGCTCACAGACTAGCTCTTTAGATCTATTTATTAGCTGGAAATTTTGTTTTTGAATTTTTTAAATATTTATTTTATCTTGACTAATTTCATTATTAATTTTTCTTAGATTTATTTTATAGATCTATAACTTAACTTATTGAGTTGGTTGTTTAACTCACTGAATTAATTGTACTTTATTTATTAATGGCTTAAGGTTATAATTTTTCTTCTGAATTCTAGTTAAAACATAGCCCATTAATTGATAAAGAAGACTCAAATCCCTTCATCCAAATACACCAATTATTGGCATTTCCCCTTTTGCTTTATGTATATTATGTGCTCTCTCTCCTCCTCTCTTTCTGTGCCTGTGTTTGGAAGTAGATGCTAAGTGTTAGAGATTATGTTCCTTTATCTCCAAAGCTTTCTTAGTGTGTATTGCCTAAGATCAAGGAATTTTTATTTCATAACCAATACTATTATTTACCTGATTGTCTGTATGCAAATTTGAGCAGCTGTCCCAACATGTCCTTTGCAGCTATTTTCCCCCAAAACTCAGGATCTAATTAATGCAAGATCATGCTTTTCCTTTACTTCTCATGTCTCCTTAGTTTTCTTTAACCTGAAACATTTAATCAATATTTCTTTGTCATTCTTTATCTTGATCTTTTTGAGGTATGTAGGTCAGTTATTTTAGTGGTATATTTGAAAATTCTTGATAGATTGAAATTTGGGGGGCTCTTTCATCTTTTTTTTTTTTGAGACTGAGTCTTATTCTGTTACCTTGGGTAGACTGCCATGGCATCATCATGGCTCACAGAAACCTCAAATTCTTGGGCTTGAACAATGCATTGGCCTCAATCACACGAGTAGCTGGGAGTACAGGTATGTGCCACTACACTTGGTTTGTTTTTCTGTTTTTAGTAGTGATGGGGGTCTTGTTTTTGCTCAGGTTGGTCTCAAACTTTTGAGCTCAAGCAACCCACCACCCACCTGGGCCTCCCAGAGTGCTAGGATTACAGACATAAGCCACCACACCAGGCTTTGAAGTTTTGCAGTTTTCATAAAAATACTAGAAAAATACTACTAAGTGTATTATCAGGAGATACATGAGTTTAGTTTGTTCCATTATTGGTAATACTAACTTTGATGTTTAGCTAAGGTTATATGCACTATGTTTCTTCACCATGAAGTTAATAGTTTCTTTTTGATTAATAATTTGTAGGTGTTGTTGGCCATTAATCTATCTTCACAAGAAAAGTTTCTGTTCATGTCTCTTACCCACTTTTGAATGGGGTGGTTTGATTTTTTCTTATTGATTTGCTTGAGTTCTTTGTAGATTTCTGGTTATAAGCCCTTTGTCACATGATTAGCAAGCAAATAAATCTCTTATTCTGTAAGTTTTCTTATTCTGTCTTTTTACTTTATTGATTGTGTCTTATACTATGTAGAAACTGTTGAATTTTATCAGGTCCTATTTATTTATTTTTATTGTTGCTGTGATTGCCAGTGGAGTCTTCATGAATTCTTTCCCTAGGCCAATAAGAGTTATTTTCCACATTTTCTTCTAGGGTTTTCATAGGTTTGTGTCTTAGATTTAAATCTTTTATCCATTTTGTGTTAATTTTTGTAAGTGGTGAGAGGTGTGGATCCAGTTTCAGTCTTCTACATGTTGCTAACCAGTTTTCCCAGCACCATTTAATGATCAGGGAATCTTTTCCCCAGTGTATGTTTTTGTTTGCTTTGCTAAAGATCAGATGGCAGTTAGAGGCTGGTTTTATCTCTAGGTTCTCCTTTCTGTTCCATAAGTCTGTGTCTTTATTTTTATCCCAATACCATGCTATTTTGATCACTGTAGACTTTTAATATACTCTGAAGTCCAGTGCAGTGGTACCAAATGTTCATCTGCTCTAATCATCAGAGAAATGTGAATCAAAACCAACTGAGATATCAGTAAGAATGTCTTACATCATAAAGTAAAAAAAAAAGACAACAGATGCTGGCATGGATGCAGAGAGAAAGGAACATTTATACACTGTTAATGGGACTGCAGACTGGTGCAGTCTCTATGGAAGCCAGTATGGAGATTCCTCAAAGACCTAAAAGTAGACCTATCATTTCATTCTGCAATCCATTTCTAGGTGTTTACCCAAAAGGGGTTGGGGGAGGCTTCTACCATAGACTCATTGCTCTCAAATGTTTAGAGAAGCACAATTCATAATCACAAAGCTGTAGAAACAAGCCAAGTGCTCTTCAATACAGCAATGGATCAATAAACTGTGATATATGTACACCATGAAATATTATTCAGCCACAAAAAGATGGAGATTATGTAACTTTTGCAGCACCTGGATGGAATTGGAGGCCATTCTTCTAAGTGACGTATCTCAAGAATGGATAAATAAACACCACATATATCCACCATTAAACTGGAACTAGCAGATTAACAGCTATATGCTCACATGAGAGAAAAACTCAATGAAATTCAAACAGGTGGTGTGCGGGATCGGGGAAGAGGTTGGGTAAATTCCCATGTAGTGGATACATTGCCAGGGCATATGGCATACTACCTGAGTAAGGGACACACATGCAAATCAGACTTTAACCTTATAAATACAAACTATAAAATCTGTTTGTACCCCACATTAATCTGAAATTAAAAGCAAATTGTAGGGAGACATTTTGAGATGAGGTAAATATCTCTTTTCTCATCAATCACTCACCTACTAGGTTAACATCTACTGACAGTATTTTTCTGAATCATAATTTGATAGTTAAGAATGGTAAATTTTTAAATTCCATCCTTTTTTCTACATTTTTTAGTTGGTATTCTATTCAAAGAAATAGTTTTCCCTTTCCATGTATTCAATTGTTTGCATATTATTCAAAATGAACTTACATATTCTTTGTTTCTATTTTAGTGTTTTTAAATGAGATTGATTGAGATATACTTTAGATGTAGTGAAAATTTACCATTTAAAATTTTTCCACAAAATGTTTGCTCGTGTTGTTTTGTTGTCAATCTCTAGCCTCAAAACCTGCCGATCTCATTTTTGTTCCTATTTTAATTTCAATTTCTATTTTTTGTTACTAGTATAAAAAATAATACTGATATTTTTGTATACTAATCACATATTCTGACACACTGCTATACTTGGTTCTAGAAGATTTTTCTTTGTACATTCCACAGAATCATGTCATCTACAAAGTAGTTTTACTTTTTTATTTATAATACATAGGAATTTAATATATTTTTTTTTTTTATCTTATTACTTGAACTAGAGCCTCCAGTACAATGTTGCATTAAAGTAGTGAGAATAGATATCCTTTCCTTGTTCCTATTTTAGGCAGAAAACTTTCAATATTTAATAAATAAGAATGATGTGAGTTTTAGATTTATTGTAAATACTCTTAATTATGTTGAGGAAGTCTCTTTCTATTCCTAGTTCCCTTAGCATTTAATTACTTTATTATTATTTTTTTTTTGAGATGGAGTCTCACTCTATCATCCTGCGTAGAATGCCCTGACATCATACCTCACAGCAACCTCAAACTCCTGAGCTCAAATGATCTTCCTGCTTCAGCTTCCTGAGTAGCTGGAACTATAGGTGCCTGCCATAACGCCTGGCTAGCTTTTCTATTTTTAGTAGAGATGGGGTCTTGCTCTTGCTCAGACTGGCCTTGAAATCCTGAGCTCAAGCAATCTACCCTCCTTGGCTTCCCAGAGTGTTTGCTAGATTACAGGCATGAGCCACTGTGCCTAGCCAACATTTAATTGCTTAAAAATCAGATACTGGGATTTTGCCAAATATAGTAAAACTGCCATACTTGACAATCTTCCAGGCATTGACCACCTCCTTAAGTTGACCTAATTTTCAGACTGAACATGTACCACTTGCACATACCACTATAGTAGGCCTAGTTTCTTATGTTGACCACCTTCATCTGTTGACAAGATTATTATAGCCCTTCAGGTGGTCTGAAGAGGTTTTGCTGTAGTTTTTCTACTTCTATTGAGATGATCACATATTTTTCATTTGTTTGATTTTAGTCTGTTAATTTGGTGATTTACACTGATTGATTTTCTAGTATTGAACCACTTTTGCATTTCTCAGTTGTGATATATTATCCTTTTAATATATTCCTGAATTAAACTTGAAGACATTTTGTTAAGAATTTTTTTCTATTTTTATGAAGAATAATTTGTCTGTAGATTTCCTTTCTTAAGCTGCCTTTTCTTATTTTGTTATCAGGGTAATTCTGACAACATCAACATTTAGTATCTGCTGAACATTTCACATCTACCAGATGCTGTGCTAAGAAATTTTCATATATTTTCAAAATTTTATTGTGACATTATTTCAGAAGTTATAAAACAATTACAAGAATAATACAAAATATTATGATATACCTTTTATTTAGATTTGTTAAGTATTACCATCTACTACATTGGCCTTATTATTTTCTTGTTATCTCTTTGAGTCTTTTAACTTTTAAGATTCATATCTTTCTCAAACTCTGGGAAATTTTGATAGTTAAAAATGGTAGACAGTTAAAAATGGTAATATGGTGGACATATAGCTTTCATTATTATATCCTCCTTTTTATAATTTTTATATAATCTATGGATAAATTTTGAGTTTCAGTTTTACTATGCAGAACTAAGTTCATATTATTTAGGACATCTTAGGTATTATTTTAGGATCAATAAAATTCCCTGATAAATCCAGTTGAAAATATCAAAAATATGTTACTCTTAGTTGTTCTTCTGTGCTCTGGAGTATGAGTCTATTTATGAAATTATGAAGTCCATATTCGGTAGGAACTTACCTAATATTAAGTTCACTCTATATCTCTTACTCATGTGTTTATCAATACAGGCCCATTCTCTGTTCTTCTTCACACTTCTTCAAGCCATGGGAACCTGACTTCCATAAAATGTATCATCAGGGCATATTGAGTTTGGCCAGTGAGGAAAATGCACAGGATGGTTTCCCCACAGCTCCTTTCCTGCCTGATCCTGGCAGTGGCTGTGATTTTTAATTTTTTTTCTGAGAGCCCTAGCTCCTGTTAGGCAGCCTTCTCTTTCACTATATATTTCATAGGGTTCCAGTCACCAGTACATGTCTAATACTGTCAAGCCTAGAGGTGGTCATTGATTACCTCTGTTGTTAGCTGCAGGATGTTTCACTTTTCCTTGTGCTTCCTCTTAGCTTTGCCTGCATCTTTGTATATCGTCCCTTCATTCAACTTATTTAACTCTCAGTATCTATTTCCAGCCAGGACCCTGACTGGTGCTTCATTGTACATTATTGTTGCTGCTTCCACTCAACGTTACTGTTCTCTAGGGTCCTCCAACTAAAATTCGCCTTCTCCGAGCAATAGCCTAGCATAAAATCTTTTATTTTGATCCTAGCTAATATGCTGCATGTCTTATTTGGCAGAGGATTCACTGAACTAGACTCACTGTGTATTCTGAAGATGATAATTGTCTTGGTTGTCCTAGGGCATTTTAATATTAAGGGTTCATTTCTTTTTAATCTTAAGAAAACCATCTCTAATGATAACAATTCATGTTCAAGTGACAAAATTGATATTATCATGGTGTTTCTCAAGTAAGCCAGGCCCTGAATATGGGAGGAGGCCAGTTTAACAAGAAGAAAAAGTTGCTTGATCCAGTGTTTCTTACAATGCATAAACCATAACAGTAGTTCTGCCAAATGCTTTATAAATAGATGTTACTAGTGTATAATAATAGTTTTAAAATACTAAATAATATATCCTCCTCTTGAAAAGAGAAATTGCATATTAGCTAACTAAAGTTGTAAGAAGTTCTATGGGAAATAAACTGGTTCTACTTTGTTTGAAGCAATTGTGTTGCAAATAAGAACAAAATTTCTCAGAATGCTTTGGCTTTGCTGATAGTATTGCCTCTAAGACATCACATAGAAACCAGCATAATCATATAAATTGTTGTCTTCCAGAAAACTTGGATAATGAAGTCTCTCACAAGTAGGAAAATAGACTGTATCTGCTATCAGACGTTTTTCTCTACTAGTTCTAAAGTTTTTGTTATCTACTCTTTAATTTTTGTGTTCAATTTTTTCAAGAATTCTGGATCTGTAAGGCATAATTAATATAATAAAAAAGATCAAAGAATCTTATGCCAAATCTATGCATTGTTCTATTGCTTTTATCTTGCTTTTTTCTCTTTCATCTGAATAATTATGCTTTCTGGAGGAGCTTATAGTCTAAACTCAATCAGAATCATTAGTATAGTCTAATCAGATCCATTCGTAACCTCATAATTAATTTTGAATAATTTTACATTTTAAAACAGCATAATTGATAGCACAGGTGGTTCTTGCCTTCTTTTTACTCATAAAAATTTGTTTGTTTACTTTGTACTGGCTTTAATAGGACTAATGAGTCATTCACTAAAGAAAAATTACACAGAGAGGTGAGTTCTGTTTCTATAAAATGAAGGTATTCTAAAGAGCCTTTAAAATAAGTTTGCATCTTTTATTCTGATTATAAAAGTAGTGAACATTATTGTAAACAGTTTATGCAATAGATAAATACATTTGTAAATATATTGTAATATCTACTAAACAGTTTGGAAACCCTCAGATTCTACACACATACACACACACAGAGCTTTATATACCTGTACACACAGAGATATAGGTAAATATATTGTAGTGATAAAAATTAATTGTAAAAATCATAGATGATCATAAACAAGGTCTGAAAAATTGGGCCTCTTTCTGCACTCCGTGACCTGTTTTCCTGAAACTCTTGAGTGGCAGCTGCCATTTTGACATGTTTTTCATTTTCTTTTGACAAGAAAAACCTCCATTTTGCTGGCCTCAAAATTCTTATTTCTTGACAGGTGCCTATCAGAACCTCCCCCAAAATTTCCTGCAACATTTGTAACTGCTTCCAGCTTGTCAGAGCATTTCTGCTTAGTCCAGCTATCTCTTAAACTTCATTTTGATAACTCATCTCATTAAAAAGCACTACGGAGGCCTCATGCTTATTTATTATTTGGACATGGCTCATGAAGTCATCATTCAAATCTCTGCACTCACTAATGTATTTCATAACAAACATATATCCATGGTCTTTTCTTATACTCTGGCCATGTCTTTGTGTGCTCAGCCATCTATATTTAATGAAAAGCTGTCTTATTTTTTTTTTTCTGGCAAATTTTAAACATCTATGGAGCTATCTCACACATAGACACAGACATTCTGTATGACCCTGGACAATCTTTTTGTATCTCTTGGTTACATAGATCTAAGGAATGAGGAAAATTGTAATACAGAACACTTTCAAAAATATTACAGTAATGAGGAATCAGGAAGTTGTTCAAATTTATTAGCCTAGGTTTTCACTCATACATTTAGGATGCACACTGCCCCCTTAAACCATCAGGTAATCACTCGGCATGTGCTCCAGGCTCTCTCTGAAGCAGGATAGACCCTTCCTGGGTCCCCGTCTGTCTTCTCTGCCTCTGCTTCCTTGGTTGCCTGCAGACTTGGGCATGTAGAGTCACAGCCTGGAGGCAGGAAGTCGGTCGCTGCCCCAGTTGGGTGGGTTTGGTTTGGGTTTCTGAGGCTATTCTCAGGCTATTCTGAGAGGCCTGAGTATTCCTTGTGCTCGGCAAGAATCTCTGCATTTCTGTCTGAGTCCTTGCTGCTGAGTTTGACTCTTTTTGCATTCAGGACTAATTACTGAACATCATTATTGTTTCTGGAATTGCACTTTCCAGATCAGGCAGGGTCAGGGCTTCCTCTTTTCTTCTTTCCTCATGCTCTGCAGTGTTTTGGTTCTAACAAGAGGATGTTTGCTCCTAACATTTTAGTCCCAAGACCCCTTTTCTCTGTATGCTCCAGTTGTAGGCGCCTATCTAACCTGCCACATTCCAAGAACCTGTAGACTCCCTTTTTTACCCTTTGAAACAGAATCTCACTTTGTGGCCCTCAGTAGACTGCTGTGGCATCATAGCTCACAGCAACCTCACACTTTCAGGCTCACGTGATCCTCTTGCCTCAGCCTCCTGAGTAGCTGGGACTATAAGCTTCCAACATGACCCCTAGCTAGTTTTTCTAGTTTTAGTAGAGACAGGATCTCATTCTTGCTCAGGCTGGTCTTGATCTCCTGAGTTTAGGCAAGCCACCTGCTTTGGCCTCCCAGAGTGCTAGGCTTATAGGCGTGAACCGCCATGCCCAGCTGTGCAGTCATTCTTGAAGCTAATGCTTCTACCCTTTAAACCAGTTTCCCTCTTTCAGTACTGAAGCCCAGCCCCTCAAGGCCACCCACTCTTCTCTTAAACTGATGTCTGGGTTGAAGTTCTTTAGCAGTCTCTTTCCCTATATTCATCTAGTGCTAGGAAAAAACTTTCTGATTCTCTGTTGTTCTTTGGGTCCTTTGTAAAGCTGACACTGCTGTACCCTTGACATCTTGGCCTAAGCCTTTAATATACCAATATGCATCTATAGAGGTGAAACTAATACTATATAGTTTTTCCAGATAGATTTGTTGAAGGAGCATTTGTTTTCTAAGAATTTCTTAAAGGCCCAGTGTTCTATGGAACAGAGTTTTAAAATGCTTTTTAATGATTAGACTGGAGAATCTCCATAGTTTCTTCTAGTCTTATAGGTTCTAATTCAATGATTCACAAGAAATATTTTGAGAAAAAGGGATCAAAGTGGAAAATTTGTTAGTGTTTATCCAGCTCTATCCAAAGAATAAAGAAGCACTTTCTTTGCTTCTACCAGGGAGCAAAGAAAAAGCAGAAGATTCTACCGTTGTTTACCGTACATACTCGAGTAGAAGCCGACCCGAGTATAAGCCGACCCCCTTAATTTTACCCTAAAAACTGGGAAAACTTAGTGACTCGAGTATAAGCCGAGGTGGAAAATGCAGCAGCCACTGGTAAATTTCAAAAATAAAAATATATACCCAAAACAATTA
>CAUYPK010033192.1:0-18085 GCA_963574355.1 Loris lydekkerianus
TGTGCCAAGACATCTACATTCCACATCTACCAAATTTCACATATACCCTTGTAAGATGTGCCCGCTGGTGAAATCCCACCAATCCCCCTCCTTCCACCCACTTCCCCCCTCCCTTCCCTCCTTTTCCCCCTTCCCCTTAAAGAACTCACCTAAATGAATATTAAATACAATGTGGCACTCCACTTTGAAAGTCATGCATGTATTTTTATTTTGGGGTGTGCTATAAGCACCATGTTATAGGTACAGAGTAAAGCTTTTTTACCTTTAGTTTATTTATCACTTCACTTTTAATGCATTTTTTGTTTTAATCACCCACTATAAACTCTAGAGTTACTTATCAAGGATGTTTTGCATGATCCTAGAAACAAATCTACCTTCCAATGACAAATATATAATAACACCAAAACCTCTTAAGAAAATAATTCAAATTCAGCAAAACAAATATGAAGAGGAAATGCCTGAAAACAATTACTATTGTTTACATGGCAATTTAGGTTCAAAAATATATGTACCAGGAAGCTCATGTTAATGTAGCAAGAACCCACTTAGCCAGCTGCATTTGAGTAGTATCAAACTCCTAAAAATCCAGATCAACAGAAATAATTATTTATAAACAAGAAAGAGTATCTGCATTCAAAGAGTTCAAAGTTTAGCACAAGAAATACATGAATTACAAAATTATCAAATAATTAGGCATCATTATGATTACTGTAGTTAGTTTATATGTGCATCCTTGGGCTGGTTGTGTAAATTATCTAACCCTCAATATTCTGTGTGCTAAAGAGGAATTATAAAATATATTGAGCAAAATCAGTGTTGTAATGAGAGTTAAGGTAGGTGCTATATGATGGACAGGCGGTAAATAAGAGAGATTAGAGAATTATATTACTGGGTTTATTGTTAAGCGTTATTTGGAAGATTCATTAACCATTATTAGACCTAATTTAATAGAAAAGCAATATTTGTAATGATTTTCTATAAGTGTAATAGTGAATACAAGGAATAATTTTCAATTGTATAACAAAATCTAATATCCCATATTCTGTTTAATCCAGAGCACATATGAGTACACTTACTTTGCTGCTCACCTTGGGTCATAGATTCAGTTTTCCAAATAGAAAACAGGATGTCCAAAATTAAAGCCTGCAATAAACATAGACCTTCTTTAGTGAAGTAAACCTAAGGAATCTTGGAAATGATTTCCTACTTTGAGGAATGCAGTTATTTCAGGAGATAAATATTGATTTCACTTTGTTAACAACTATTAATATACATTATTTAGACTTGAACGTCATGTTTCCTTTTTTTTTTTTTTCTTTTCATGACTAGATTCATAAAGTTTCTTCATGACTAAAGATTTGCACTGAGATCACAATAATTAGTTCCTGGCCTTACCTTCAATTCCCCATTCCACGTGGGGATTAACATTAGTGGCAAATTTCAAGTGGTGAAGTATTTGACCAGTTTATTAACATGATACATTTGAAATATTATTTGAAACCATCTGAGTCTATTGAATGCAAGCCATTTTGATATTGTTGACCTATGTCCTTTAGTTATTACCTGGATCTTGCTCTCTCTGGACATGATTTTCATCTTCTAAAGTTAGAAGATACCCCATCCTGTAAATAGCCCAACTGTCTCTTAATTTTATTTCAGGGTTAGCTTCTTTGGAAATAGTGAGACTAGCCTCCCTGTTTGGTCGGTCATACATTCTTGAAAGTCCTTTGTAATTGAGAAAGTATACTTCTGCCCCATTTCCATATTTATTCATTATATCTATATAATAAAAATATATAATACATTAAAGTACATGTATAAGTATATACACTTTTATACAAAATAATGAAGTAAACTCAAACTTAAACTATGGAAACATACTTATTTTTAGGTCAAATTCTCATAAACACATTCTACCAATTTGATAGATATCTATTAATTGTATAAGTCTGGAGTGGAAAGTCATCTATTATAATGCATTTTCTCCTACCATGCAAGAGTTTTCAGGAATAGCCATAGACAGTTGTAAGTAAGTTGCTCCTCTTATATTTTGCAGAATATACACATTGCCCAAAACGTTATTTGTCTCTCAGATTCTATTTGAAAAGGCAAGTGTGAAGAAGAAATTAAGGGAAAGAATGAGAGAATTGAAAAGAACTAATTCAACCCAGTGAAGTAAATGTAATTCTTGAGAGTAAAAGCTCTAAGGTGTGTGTTAGCAGAACTTTTTAGTACAATAGTGGGAGTATGAACCAAGGTAATAATTTATACTTAAAATGCCAAGAATCTACAGTGCTAATGCCAATGACTGCAGTAGAGGTTATGGAAACTTTTCACAGTAAATTACAACCCCATACACTGTAAAAATGTGTGAGATAGCTTGCTGTGCTCTGTTGTTCATACATTGTTTTTATCTGTTTCCAACTATTAGTTCTCTCTTGAGAGGTGGCCATCTTGAATATGGTTGATGGTTGTAAGGTCACCGGGTTAGCTAAGGTAAGAGTTCTTGTTCTTTTAAAAAAGCCCCATTTAGATAGGCATGGTGGCTCATGCCTATAATCTTAGCACTCAGGGAGGCTGAGGCAGGAGGATCTTGAGTTCAGGAGTTCAAAACCACCCTGAGAAAGAGCAAGACCCATTTTTACTAAAAATAGAAAACTTAGCAAGGGAATTGTGGTGGGAGACTGAGGAACCTACTTAGGAAACTGAGGCAAGAGGACCTCTTGAACCCAGGAGTTTGAGGTTGCTGTGGGTTAGGCCAATGCCATGTGGCAACATAGTCAAACTATCTCAATAAAATGTGAATAAAATCATGTTGATACTGTGAAGATATTTGGTCCCTCTAAATCTTGTGTTGAAATTTGATCCCTGGTATTGAATGTGGTGTGGGGTAGATCCCTCATACATGTCTTGGTGCCCTCTCTACAATGATGAGTCAATTATTTCTTCATCAGGTTATGTGAGAGCTAGTTACTTAAAAGAGCCTGGCACACGCTTTCCCTCTCTTGCCCCTCTTTCACCATGTGACATGCCTGGTTCACCTTTGTCTTTTACCTTGATCAGAAGCTCCCTGAAGCCTGCACCAGAAGCAAATGCTGGCATGATGTTTCTTTTATAGTCTGCAGACTGTGAGCTGAATAAACCTATTTTCTTTGTAAATTCCCAACCTTAGATATTTACTCTACAGCAAAGCAAAATAAACTAATACACATACACATGTAGTATTTATGACTCAAATCAATGCACCGAGTTGTCACACCAGCATAAAGTCCTCTGAGCTACTAAAGAAAGACAGGTCAATGGCTCAAAAAATGTTTGTAGGATTTCACTGAAGATTTTGAACTTAAGATATCCTGTTCCTTTTGTAGAATATACTATTTCTAGTAAATTGGCAGAAGGATCCTTGACAGAATCTTCTGATGAGAAAAAAGTAAGTTCTACAAAATGTTTCTAGAGCTAAAATCATTGTCTTTTTAAATGATAGTCATGCATCAGAGAACACTGCATTTCTAAAAAATAGATTTGAGAGTTGTAGCATTAACCATATTAAAAACAATTAGAAGAAGGCATAAAATATGAACTTCAGAGATGAGAGAAATAACATTCCCACAGATTATGCAGACACAAAAATAAATGTCTAAGAAATACCTTGAGCAAGGTCCTTCAAGTCAAGTGGACAACATATATGAAATGGACACGTTCACTAAAACAAGCAAACTATCATCACAGCTTACTTTTTGTAACGGTTCTCCAGAGAAACAGAAACAATAGGAATAGCGTGTGTGTGTGTGTGTGTGTGTGTGTGTGCGCGCGCGCGCGCACGCACGCGCATACCCATATGTGTGTGTTTATTTATTGTAAAGACCTGGCCCAATGATGGAGGCTGTCAAATCCCAAGATCTGCAGAGTAAATTGGCAAGCAGAATACCTTGGGCAGCCAATGGTGCAATTTCAGTGCTCCAGTTAAAGCCAGCATTTCAGCGGAAGCCCAATGAGGAAAAAGCCAATGTTCCAGTTAAAAGATCATCTGTCAGAAGGAAGTCTCTCGTTTTTTTTTTTTTTTTTGCAGTTTTTGTCCGGTGCTGGGTTTGAACCCTCCACCTCCAGTATATGGGGCCAGTGCCCTACTCCTTGGAGCCACTGATGCTGCCCAAAAGGAAGTCTGTCTTACCCTAGTCTCATCAGTCTATTCATGCCTTCAGTTGATTGCATGAGGCCTACCTACGTTGAAAAATGCAATGGTTTATTCCACATACCAATTTGAATGTTAATGTCATCCAAAAATACCCTTACAAAAACACCCAGAATAATGTTTGAACGACTATTTAGGCAACTGGTGGCTGAGTCAGGTAGACAGCATAAAATTAACCATCATAACCACTCAAGAAGAAATGGATAGCCTGATTAGTCTAATATATGATGACAGAATGAATTTTGGTTATACATCTTCCTACCAGGAAACCTCCATGCCAATATGGTTCACTGGTAAGTTCTAATGAACACTAACAAATAAATAGAACTCATTTTTCATAAACCGTTCCCACAAATGGAAAAATCAGTGATATTTATGAACTCATTCTAACACACATTACTCTGATAGCAAAACTAGCCAAAGATATTATAAGAAATGAAAATTATAGAGCAGCATTCCTCATGAGTATAATGCAAAATTTCTTTAGAATATCATATACCTCAGTTTATAAAATGGATAATCCATCCATTCTAAGTAGACATTTTTCCCAGAAATGCAAACTTGTTTTAGCATTAAAAACTGAATAAATATAATTTGCTATCTTAACAGCTAAAAAGGAAAAGTGATATAATCATTTCAACATATATTAAAAAAACAGTTGATTAAATCCAACATCAATTTCTGAAAAAAATCCCTAGCAAACTATAAAGAAAAAAAACCTTTTCAATCAAATAAAGTACACCTTTGATTAACTGACAGCTTCTATCATAGTCAATGATGAGCCACACTATGTTTTTGTCCTAATATCAGGAACAAGGCAAAGATGTTTTATCTTTCCATTTTCTTTTTAAAATCATATGTGAGGTTCTAGCAACATAATAAGGCAAGAAAAGGAAATGAAAGCATTCAGGCTGGAAAAGAAAAAAAGAAAAACTTGTTTTTCATAGACTAAATGATCAACCATTTAAAAAATGGAATGCATTCTAAATATACAAAAAAGAAGTGAGCTGATGATGTTTGAAATACATAAAAATGTATATCCCCCAATTATATTTCTCTATAGTAACAAAGAACAACTGAAATTGACATTTAAAAAATACAGGTCATAATAGTATAAAATATGTGTTATTTATATATAAATCTGACCAAATATGTAAAATTATATACCTGAATACTATAAAATATTCTGGATGGAAATTATAAATGGCCTAAAATAAGTGGAGAAATTTGCTATGCATGTCCATCTGCACAGTTCATTGCCTATTAATTGTATTGCAAAAAAGCTGCAAAAATTAGTAACATTTAAACACACTGTTCAGGTCTAGGGATTTGGAAAAGTTCTAAAGTAAGGCCTTCTGAAACTTTACTGCTTAAAATTTTCTATAAACCTGTAATAATTAGGAGACAAAGGTAGATCCATACTGATGAGTGTTTCGGTCCGCAAAGGAGACCAGGATTTTAACACAAAGCTTTATGAGAACAGGGACTTTTCAACATTTCTGGCTGCACCTTACTGTTTAAAACTGTGTGGTCACAGTCATACGAAAATGACTGGTTGAAGAAATTAACTTATCTCTCATAATCATGAGTGCTTCAAGATCAGAAATTCACCAGTTTTTCACTGAATAATTAAACATGTCTAAAATAATATGTAGCTAAAAGAGTTACGAACTCATAAATATAAGAAAAAATTAATATGCATTTCTACTAGTTCCCATACTGCTTTTAAAACGTTTCAGAAGAGCCTATAAAAAGATACTTAGTTTTAGGATAGGGAAAAGGTCTCATATTACAAATCTGAGTTTTGTGTGAATCAGTGAATTCCTTTGAGAATTAAGGTTTCAAAAGTAGGGGGAAATGGCTAATCAGAATCATTTTTTCAGAATCATTCTTTTCTATTTTTTCCCCTTTTACAGCCACTGGTAAAATTGGGAAGTCTTGAAACTAATGTTCATGACATCTTCAGAGCATTATGGGATAGGGAAATGTACCCATTGTTATAGTGAAGAACACTGAGACTGGGAAAGAATAATAATGCATTTGGGGCTTGGTGAATGAAAGGTAAAGCCAACATTTCAACTGAGACCTTGCTGGTTCAAATTCAGGGTCCATGATCATTCTTTCTATACATAGAAATTATGGCCAAAATATGTGAGTTTTTTTTTTCTTTTCAGTTCTATAATAAATGGCTCCTACTTTTAGACTACTAGTAACAATTTATAAATGATATTTTTCTTCCTGTCACCTTTTTTAAGGGGTGTTCACTTGTTAGGAAGGTGTAAAACATTAACCTTTAAATATATACATCAGGTAGTTGTTTATGATGAGTTCTTCATCCATTATGGACTTTGAACACTTGGGCTAAGGTAAATGAAACATGTCTTGTTGAGACAGAACATAGATTAAAAAAGAGAGAGGAGTGAGAAACCAGAGAGGGAGGACTGAAGACACTGCCTAGGGAAATGGAGTGAATCAAACCATATTCAGGCAATATAAAAGAAAAAGGGGAGTCCACGGATGTCGGACGCATTCACAGGTGTTGAAGAAGGCCAGCACAATAGGTTAACACAATTCATGGGCACAAGACTAGCAGTGGCTAAATATAACCCCCCACAGCTATTAAGAAAAACTGAAGGAGGAGTGAGGGGTGGAAGAAAAGAGTTTCTCCAGGGAAAGTAAAAGATGGAGTTTAAATAAAGATCACATCAGCATCAGAGATCAAAGGGACTGTTTGAGACCGAGAAAAATCAAGAGACTCCAGAGCAAAGCTTAGCCTGGCTTCCACCTGCCCTGTGTGCTGACTTTGTGCTCACGGGACTGTCACTCTAAGATCACAGTGCCTAAGTCATCCTCTACTGAAAGATGTGTGCAGATAGAGAAACCGAGGTTCAGGGACTTACTCAAGTTAAACAACTTACACATTTCTGGTTCTTTTTTTCTTGTACAGCACTGCTACATATATATACATATCCTTTTAAGGAAAGAAGGTAAAGGGCATGACACCTATAGAAATTCATCCATCGGTTTGCTTTAGGAGTTACTTCTATTCTATTATCTATGCAAAATACCTTGAGTCTATGAATGAAGGTGGCAGTGGTATAACATCTACTTTAACATTCAGTGTTCCTCATTCCCTCAGACTTTTCTGCCTGCTGGAGAATGATCTTTGTATCCTATGGCCAGCAGCCCAAGAAATGCCCAAGGAGAGAATATTGGGAGCAACCACCCACTGAGTAATAGTAGGTTAAATTTTCTGCATATGATACTTCAAATGACATCCTTCTGTTTCTATGCTACTAATTTTATTTTTCTAGTGTATTGTATGGTCATTTAAAAGCTTTCTAGAAAGTATTCAGAGTATAAATTATGAGTAGACTCATATACCAGCCTGGGAGTCAGAGGTCTTGTGTCACGGATTACCACATATTTGCTGTGTGGCATTACTTTCTTGTTTAATGTCTCTGCTGTGAGTTTTATTTAGTGTAATGGAACAGATAATCTCTTATTCTATCCAGCTTTAACATTGTGTAATCTAGTATAAAACCACACATGTCCCTTGCTTCTAGACTTACAGAAGACTGAAAACCCCTCTTCTTGCTGCGTATCATCCATGTCTTACTATCAGATTCTGTTGCTCTATGAACCAACCAACCTCAATCCCAGAACTTTCAGATAGAAACAAATGTAGTAGAAACTCTATTCTACACTGCATACAGGGCTGGGACCCCTTTGTACACGAAACTTGCGATACAGGGTGTCCACAAAGTTCATGTGCAATAGTCTATTTTAAATTGACTTTATGGATACTCTATACATGTTATTGCTTTTCTTTAATGACTTTTTAAATCAGTGAGGAGACAGATCACAATTGCCCAATAGCCTACCTGGTAAAACATGCTAGAAGACCTTTAAAGAAATTTATTTTGGCAGTGCCTATGGTTTAAAGGAGTAGGGCGCTGGCCTTATATGCCGGTGGTGGGGGGTTCAAACCCAGACCCAGACAAAAACTGCCAAAAAAAAAAAAAGAAATTTGTTTCCATTTATTGTGAAGCTTATTTAAGCTTATTTAAAGATAAGCCCTCTTCATCACCATTGGAAAAACTCACAAAATTAGAAACATGCACTATATTTAATCTCTGTAGAAGAATAGATACAAATATAGGGAATCAAGACTAAAAAAGGAATAAAAATATTTGTGGCAGGAGAATGTTGTCACCCCCAGTGTCTTCTTTTTATTTCTCTAAAAATATTTAATCTATTTTCACAAAATATTTGAGAGAATGCCCCATTATTGTGGCATAGAAGATAATTTTCTTGTGTTTTTATTTCAGTGAACATTTATTGATATCCAGTATTCAAAGACCTCATACTAAATACCAGAGAGACAAGGTTGAGGGGTAGGTGATTTTTTTCTTCACTTCACATTTAATCTGTAGTAAAAAAGGAAGAACTCTAAACAGAATGTTACCAGATGCAGTTAAGATTCAAATGAAGTATTGTGCAAGATATTAGTGAGGACAGAGAATAAGTGACAACTAATTTTGCTTGAGAGGCAGAACAATTTCACGAAGAAATTGGTTGTGTCAAATAAGAGATTTTTTTTTTTTTTTTCCCCATTAAGAGTGCAAGTTTCCTCAGAAAGTAGGGCAGATGGCACATTCCAGACAGAATATCCAGAGTAGTGGCAAGGAAATAGTGAATAGAACATTTAAAGATAAATCACAATTTAATGCTGTTGGAGCATAAGTTTATTTAAAAGGCATGGAAAGAGGGCATCCCTGTGGCTCAAAAGAGTAGGGTGCTGGCCCCATATGCCGGAGGTGGTGGATTCAAACCCAGCCCTGGCCAAAAACCACACACACACGCACACACACATACACACACACACACACCCCCAAAAAAGGCATGGAATGAAGAAGCCATCCATGTACATCAACTTAAGGAATATTGTGACCCACACTAAGTCTTCAGACAATCTTCTTGACATATATGAGGTGTGACAATTAAGTTCACGAGTGAACTCATCCTTGAAAAGATGCTACATACCTCATTGGTGAATATCACTATGGTCACCTTCAAAGTATTCCCATTAGGAAGCTATGCACTGATACCAGTGCCTGGTCCTCCCTTCAAATCAGTTTTGGCACTCTTTCTGAAAGGGCCATGGAAGTTGTTGTATTACCCTGGATGCCCTGAATCTCATCAAAACATTGTTCTTTCAATATTTCCTCAGATAAAGAAAAAGATATTGGGTGCCAGATAAGGCGAGTATAGAAGGTGCACCAATACAGTGATTTGTTTAGTGACTAAAAACTTGCTCCTAGACAGTGGCCTCTGAGCTGGTACATCGTTGTGATGCAAGAGCCATGAGTTGTTGGCCAAGACTTTTAGTTAAGATTTTTCTATTTCTCTGTTGGTGTTTACTTGGTCTGTTATGCTTCTTGTGTCAGCTGATAATTTTGATGCACAGTTTAATGAATGTTTCCCATGTTTTTGTCAGTTTTGCTTGCTCACTACTGGCCACTCAAATCTCTCTTCATCAGTGATGCTTTCTATCCCCATAGAAAAATGTTTAATCCATTTGTTTAACTGTTGTTTACCACATGGCGTTAAACCCATAAACTTGCACTAATACGTCCTCGATTTTACTTCTACTCTTGCCAAGTTAACAAGAAATTTACAAATGTTTGTTCATTTGTAAAGTTCAGGTTCAAACATTCTTATGATGGCACACAAAAACGTGCAACAATAATAATGAATGTCACCCAGGAAGACACTGCCACATGTGGACATGAATGTAACTTCAAGACATCCCATTACTCTCCCATTTTTCTTATAAAATGATTCATTTTTTAACAAAAAAATTCACTCTCATATTCAATTGATATGATTTTACTAAAGATGATTCCACCTTTTGGATCCAGGAACAAGAATGCAGCCCAGTTCTGCCAAGATTGTGTTTTCCTCTTTTTAACAATAGTGACTGATTCTGGAATGGTTATTACCTATGTTGATTCATTAAGTAACATTGCTGGAGTGATTAAAGGAATTAAAACTAAAGCCATAGTATAATCTGAAGCCAAAATGCCCCTGAAATTTTCAATAGTTTGTACAGCAGTAAAGCAAAACAAAAGAAAACAAAAGAAAAGCCTCTTATTTTGAGTATTAGTTAGAATTGATGTTCTTTTATTTACAGCCAAAATACATATACAGAAAATAAACATTTTAATATTAATATATTTTATAATATAAAATATGGTTTATTTTAAATGTAGATCACTGATATTCTAATGCTCGTTTATGGCAGAAATAGGAGTGAGAGAGAACGAAGGCAGAAAGATCAGGTTAAAAATTATTTTAATAGGAAACTAATGATAATAATCTAGGTTAGTATTGTGCTCCTGAAGATGAAGGTTGGATAACTTTTGTAGTTTTTTGTACCTTGAATTATCAGGTTCAAGCTCAGAACCTAGCACAGAGAATGTGCCCAATACATAGTAATTGAGTAGATATCAACATACACATATTGATGTGAGAGAAGGAATGGGATGTGGTAAGGAAAAGGGGGAATATAGCAAAACTACATTTTTAGTTAGAGCCACTGACTGAATGGTAGTAGCATTACATTAGGTAGGAAATGGGGAGGAGAAGCAAATAACATGGGGGTTGAATGGAGTGGTGGTAAATACGAAATTCACTTTTCCATGTTGGGGACATGGTAGATAGAATTGTAAAATGACCCCAGATTCTTTCTCTTTGGTGAATACAACTTGTATGATCCATTCCCTTCAGATGGGCAGAACCTAGAAATTAGGTAAAATGGCTGCTTCTTTGATTAGATTATATAGTTTATACGAATTATGTAGCAAAGTTGAAGGTATTTTGAAAATGTAACTAATATTTTAAGTTAGTTGATTTTGAGTTAATCAAAGGGTTATGATCCTGGTGGCCCTAATGTGATCAGGTAAACACCCTTAAAGATGAACTGTCCTTTTATTGAAAAGGAAAAGCCTCCCTTCAGAGCTTTGAAGAAGAAAATCTTCCATATTGTGAGACCTATTAATCATCTATTAACCACTGTCTATAAGCCAGGCTCTGAGCTTAGACCTGGAATAAAACAGGCAAAGCCTCGAGCCTCCATTTCCAAGACCACTTCTTCAAACTAAGCCCTTACTATAATTTTCCTAACACAAGTACTGTAATAATTTGTTTTTATTTATATTAGGATAGTCTTCATCTCTTATTGTGTAAAATAATTGATGAAAAATTATTAAACTTCCTTCTCAATATTTATGCTGCTTCTTCTTGGTATCCCCTGGAGTTCCTCAGAAGTATGTGGCACTTTGCATGTGCTCATTAAACATTTGTTAAGAAATGAAACTTAGAAATTTGAAATTGTCAAATTCTTGATAAATATCTTTTCAAAATACAGCTAGTCAATTATATGTGTGTGTGTGTGTATATATATATATATGTTCACAAACAGGCACACCCACAGAAACACACACGTGTGTAGGTGTTTCACATTTCACACTGCTAAGTTCAGGCTTCAGAATATAATTAGAATACAAATAGTTGTGACTACTTGCAGCATCTCCTCTTACTTGCTGGAACTTGCTTTTCCATGCTCTCAACAATTGCCTGCATATGCCAAATACTACTTACTGTGAAAACATTAATCCCTACCTGGGGACTTTTCATGTATCCTATGAGATTCCTGACCAGCAGGAGACAAGACAGATATGTCATTTCAAGCAAACCTCCACCATAGGAGGAATTTGACTGAAATCTTGCCCAGCTTCCTCATCCCTTGTCCGGAATTATTCTGTAGGATGTTGGACAATCTCTCTCAGAGTTCTTCAGAGGAATTGGGCAACAAATGCCCACATGAAAGGGTCACTTAGCTGACACTCTCTCCATAGACTTTCTTTCTTTCTTATCTATTCCAATCCCTAATCTGTGTTTCCCTTCTAATTTCTCTGAAATACTATGCCTCTGGGAAAACACAAGTAAAGACTTCATTTCGTTCTTTCTTTCTTTTTTTTTTTTTTCCAGATTAATGTGAGGGTACAAATAATTAGGTTACAATGTTTGCATTTTTTTTTTTTTTTTGAGACAGAGTCTCACTATGTCACCTGAGGGAGAGTGCCATAGCATCACAGCTCACAGCAACCTCAAACTCTTGAGCTTAAGTGATTCCCTTGCCTAAGTCTTCCAAGACGCTGAGACTACAGGCTCCCACCACAGGTCCCTATTGTAGTTGTGTCCCTCAACCCAGAGGTGTGCCATATATCCGAAATTGTGCCTATTAAGTGAGAGCACACCAATCCTCCTCCCCTCTCTATCCTCCTCAATCCCCTAAACTTGAATTAAATTGAATTTTTCTCTTGTGTGGCTTTGTATTAGTTTGTCTACTGGCTTTATATTTGTATTGAATACATTGGAAACTTGCTTTTCCATTCTTGTGATACTTTACTAAAGAATGTTTTCCAACTATATCCAGGTTAATGCAAAATATGTAAAGTCTCTATGCTTTTATGGCTGAATAGTATTCCATGCTATACACATGCCACAGTTTATTGATCCATTCATGTGTTGATGGGCACTTGGGTTGATTCCACATCTTGGCGGTTGTAAATTGAGCCACAATAAACAATGTAGTGCAAATGTCCTTATGATAAAATGATTTTTTTTTTTTGGGGGGTAGATACCTATTTGTAGAATTGAAAGATAAATGGAAAGTCTATTTTGTATTCTTTGAAGATTCTCCATTCTTATTTTCAAAGAGGCTCTATTAGCTTGTACCCCACTAACAGTGTAAAAGTGTTTCCTTCTCTCCACCTCTCCACATCCCCACCAGCAGCTTTGGGACTTTTGGATGTGGACTATTCTCATTCACTGGGGTTAGCCGATATCTCAAGGTGGTTTTGATTTGCATTTCTCTGATCATTAGGGATGATGAGAATTTTTTCATATATTTATTTTTTGGCAATTGATTCATCTGTTTCTTCTGATAGAGTTCTGTTCTGTTCAATCCTAGTGATAGATGAGATTGTTAGCTCTTTTTTTGTTGATTAATTTGAGTTCTCTGTAGATTCAAGTTAACAACCCTTTGTCATTATTTGTAACATGCAAATATCTTGTCCCATTCTGAAGGTTGTCTGTTTGCTATAATTGTTGTGACTTTAGCTGTGGAAAAGCTTTTCAACTTAATTACATCCCATTTAATTTATTTTTGTTGTTTCAATCGCCAACGGACTCTACTTCATAAAATCTTTCCCCAGACAGATATCAAAGGTTTTTACCATGCTTTCTTCTAGGATTTTTATCATTTTGTAATACTCTCCTTCTTTTGCTACATTTCAGTGGAAACTATTATCATCTTACGTGGTTTCCCTATTAAAGTGTGGAGACAGACTATGTTACGGTCCACTATTTCACTTCCAAGAAACACTAACAACGGTGTTCTTTCTAATTCACCTGTGCATGTTTCAACTTGCTTGGCTTTCAGTATTGTGGGGAGTGCTTCCTTTGTTTCCATCCATACAGATTTCACATTTTTTTGATTTTTGTGTATCTCAACATTTTCATAAAGACCAGGTATCACTTGCCTGCTTTTTTTTTTTTTTTAATAGCTGTCATGATACTCTTTCTGTTTTCTTTGTAGCCCCTGTAAAATGTTCTCATTTCTACAGACAGAATGTTTCTTATAAATATGTCAAATCATTTCACTGCTTTAATGAAAATCCAACATGACCCCTTAATTATTTACATTAAAGGACAACAAAGGACCTACAGGATCTTTCTCTCAGCTCCTTCTATAATAGATGAGACCTTTCTTTCTTCTTTCTTTTGCTCACTTTACCATGACTATACTGTCCTCCTTGCTGTTCAAACAAAGAATTTTACATTATTCATTCAATATTTTTGGCCAAGTATTTTTTACTTTCTTTCCCATCATTTAAAATATTTTTCCCCTTAAAAATATGATTCCTTTCTCTATATATTTCATATTAACTTTATCCTCTTAGTGACTATGTCTCAAATCATAACTCCAGTCTCCTGATTTACATGTCTCCATTGTGCTTGTCACCTTTTAATCTGCTTCAAAATGTATATCTCTAGCCGAGAACTTTCTCCAATTCCAGAATCAAAATAACTACTTACTTTACGTCTCCATCTAGATTTCTAAAAGACATTTCAGTTCAATAATTTCCGAGCCCCAAACCTACTTTACCCACTCAGTTGAAGTCAATTTCACATTTCTATATTTTTCAACTATTCAAAAACCTTGAAGTCAACCTTATTCCCTAAACCTCAAGTCCAATCTGTTAAAAAATTCTTTTGGTTTATTCTTTAAAAGATAATCAGAAATACACCACTTATCAGCACACCCAATAATCCAATGTAACCCACATTTCAAGACACTATTATCATCTCTTATCTGGATTGTACTATGACTAATTTATTTTCCTTTCTTCCTTCCTTCCTCCCTCTCTCTCTCTTTCATAGGAAAAAGAGAGTAGCCACAATGATAATTTTAAGACATAAGTTTTACTATTTCAACCAATCGTTCAAAAACCTCATTGTCTCTTAATTTTATTCAAGTTTTAAACTAAAGTCCTTGCAATGGCATGTAAGACCTGATATTTCAAATTGCCCATGATTCTTCTTTATCTTTGGCCTAGCTGTTACCACTTCCTGAAATATTCTATTATTAGATATTTGTTTGGCAAAGTCCTTCACCTTTTTAAACTACCCTGACTATCCTATTTATTTTTGCAAATGTGCCTACTCTTAGCAATATCAATTCACCTTAAGGTCCTCTCTCCTTGATTTCTTCTTTTTTCTCTCTCTCTCTCTTTTTTTTTTTTTGTATAGGACTCATCATCTTTAACTGTTTTATTTTTAACTTTTTCTTTCTGTCTCTTCTCAATAAAATATAAAGTCTCCATAAAATTTAAAATCATTATTTCATTGTTGGCATTATGGAAGTAGAGCAGTATTTGGAACATGGGACTGGTCAAAAGACGATGAATATATAAATTCACTTTATTTCCTGTGGTCATTTTATTTAATGTTCATCTCCACATACGAAGGTTGCCACACTGCTTTCATGTTCAAAGAAAACCTTCCTATTCTTGTTATTTTCTTTTATTTTCTTATTTCTTCTGAAGGTACAGGATATCATCCAAAAAAAGACCTCATGTAAAATGTATTGAAAAACAAACAATAATTTCATCATAATTCCATAATTTCATCTTCAGGCCAAGGCCAATGGACTTGATGTTAGAATTAGAACAATAAACATCTCTTAGATTCATCCCAATAGCAAGAGTCTATTCATGTAAGTTTTTAGGTTTACCTTTATAAATGGTAGTGAGTTTCTGCATATAAGAAATTCAGAGGGATTATCAATTCTAAACTCCTCATTCTAGGCACAAGGATAATTAAGACTTAATTGAGATAGAACAATTTTCACAATTTTACCTAATTAATTAATGGGAGAACTTTCCATTTTAGATCTCTTTTCAGGAAAAGAGATCTCTTTGTCTCATATTTTCACATCAAGAAGTAATGTCATGGATTGACAGCTGATAAAATTCTATACCTTTAAGATAGAGTTTGATGGCATGTAGATTTTCAACATTTATCTAATATTTTTCTAAACAATGCATGTAATATTGAGTTATTTGATGTATTATTCATAACATAGTACAACAAAGTCAAGATCTTTTTGCTTATTGAAGTGTTTTCTTGCATGTCTAAATAAAATAGCTTGTGAGAAAGGGAGTGATTGGCTTCTTCATCTATTGCCTTTTAGTTCCTGGTTTCTATGCTCTCCTAAACATAATCTAAAGACAAATCTAAATTCATTCAATTGCATAAAAGTGTCTAGTAACAGGAAAAATCATAAAAAAGGAATAGCAGCAATGCCTGTTTCATCAATTTTCCATGCTAAAATAATATTTTATCTATATTTTAAGTACTATTAAAAATTGTGAATGCAAATATAAACAGAATATAACATTTGCCTTTGAAACTTAGAGTGTAGCATAAAGGAAGTGGGTGCCAAGCATCCTGGGTGCAGAGAGCAGGAAGTGTTGATTGACTTGAGTCTTGAAGAATGAGGAAAGAAAGGAAAAAAGTGATAGAGAGAAAACATGCTTCAGTCCTCTTAGTTCTTCAAAATTATTTTAGAAAAATAAAAACTCTTCATGTGTACCTCCCTCCCACACTCACACGCTGTATGTGTTCATTATTAAAGATGAACTTTTGATGCTACAATCCAAAGCCAATCCTTCTAATTTAACACTAGATCCTTTCAATTGCTTAACTGCATAAGCAATTCTCTTCTCTTTTTATTATCTATCGATTTTCAGTCTGCCTACAGGTTATTTTCATCAGCATGCAAATATTGCTCTTACTTATTTCTTATTCAAAGGAATTTGACCTTTACTTTATAAGTGACTCTCATCCTTTACCTTTGTTCTTTTTAAAAACAAAACTCCCTTACAGAGCTGTCTATACTTTGTGTCTGACCTCTGTTTTCTCAATACTCTTATACTACTTATAGTTAAAATATCTCTCTATACTCAGCAAAGGAAATGCTCATTTCAAGATAATCAGGGACCTCTAAATTGCTGACATGATGCTCAATGAGTTCCCCTAAAGTTCTCCAATTTAACTTGAAAAAATTATTTGACTTTTTTGCCTTTACTTGATTTTTCAGAATATTGCACTCACTTTATTCTACATCTGTTTGCTCCTTTGTGATATTTATTTATGCATTAATTTGTTTGTGTTTTTTTTATTGTTTGTTTTGTTTTGTTTTGTTTTTTGGTTGGGGATTCATTGAGGGTACAAGAAATCAGATTACACTGATTCCATTTGTTAAGTAAAGTCCCTCTTACAACAATCCTGTCTTGCCCCCAAAAGGTGTGACACACACCAAGACCACACCCCCTCCCTCCTTCTTTCTTTTTCTACTCTCCCCTTCCCCCACCCCCACCATGTCCTTAATTGTCATTAATTGTCCTCATATCAAAATTGAGTACATGGGATTCATGCTTCTCCATTCTTGTGATGCTTTACTAAGAATAATGTTTTTCACTTTCATCCAGGTTAATACAAATGCTATGAAGTCTCCATTTTTTTTAACAGCTGAATAGTATTCCATGTTGTACATATACCACAGCTTGTTAATTCATTCTTGATAGAATGAATTAGGCTGTTTCCACATTTTGGCAATTGTAAATTGAGCATTTAGGCTGTTTCCACATTTTGGCAATTGTAAATCGAGCTGCAATAAATAGTCTACTGCAAGTGTCCTTATGTTTTTGTATTAGTCTTCTTTCAACCCTGGATTTTTTTTTTCTTTTTTTTTTTTTGTCTGTGGCCAAGTTTGAACCCACCACTTCTGGTATATGGGGCTGGTACCCCACTCCTTTGAGCCACAGGTGCTGCCTTTTTTTGTTTCTGTTGTTTTTAACTTTGGAAAATTTTATTCAAGGAAATATAGAGTTTTTAAGTGAGAAATAAGGAAAAGGTGAAGGGAGTGACATATTTTTAGAACAAGGTTTTGGATGTCGTGGTTCTCTTTCCTATCTGAAGCAAAACAGTGCCTGTGGAATTTATCCACATTTTTAACCTTGAAATCCATTCATGGAACCCAAGCTCCGTTTTCACAGGGAAGAGCAGTGTGATGTGGCAGGCAGGATTACAGGCCACTCCGTGACCCAAAGAATCAACGACATCTACAGAACATTTCATCCCAACAAAACTGAATACACATACTTCTCATCAGCCCATGGAACTTACTCCAAAATCGACCACATCTTAGGTCACAAGTCTAACCTCAGTAAATTTAAAGGAATAGAAATTATTCCTTGC
>CAUYPK010033194.1:0-13911 GCA_963574355.1 Loris lydekkerianus
GTTGTTATTTCATCATTACCATTTCTGATTGATGAAATTAGAGATTTGACTCTTTTTTTCCTGGTTAGGTTGGCCAAAGGTTTATTTTATTGATCTTTTTAAAAAATCAACTTTTGGATTTATTGCTTTGTTGTATAATTCTTTTGTTTTCAATTTCATTTAATTTTGCTCTGATTTTGGTTATTTCTTTTCTTCTGCTGGGTTTTGGGTTGAAGTGTTCTTCTTTCTCCAGTTGCTTGAGATGTTCCATTAAGTAACTGACTTCCTCTCTTTCTGTTTTCTTGAGAAAGGCTTCCAGTGCTATAAATTTCCCTCTTAGGACTGCCTTTGCAGTATCCCAGAGGTTCTGGTATTTTGTGTCTTGATGGTTGTTTTGTTCCGAAAAATTTGGTAATTTCCTTTTCAATCTCGTCTATAACCCATGTATCCTTCAGCATAAGGTTGTTTAGCTTCCATGTTTTTGTATGGGTATGCAGGTTCCTGTTGTTATTGAGTTCAACTTTTATTCCATGATGATCTGAGAAGATGTAAGGAATAATTTCTTTTTTTTTAAATTTGCTGAGGTTAGATTTGTGGCCTAGGATGTGGTCAATTTTGGAGTATGTTCCGTGGGCTGATGAGAAGAATGTGTATTCAGTTTTGTTGGGATGAAATTTTCTGTAGATGTCTGTTAAGTCTACATGTTGAATGGTTGAGTTTCAATCTAAAATTTTTTTGCTTAGCTTCTTTTTGAAGCATCTATCCAGGACTGCTAAAGGAGTGTTAAAATCTCCAACTACTATGGAAGTGGATGAAATTGAGTTGCTCGTGTCTGTTAGAGTTTCTCTTATAAATTGAGGATGCATTGTGGTTGGGTGCATAAATATTAATAATTGAGATCTCTTCATGTTGAGTATTACCTTTAACAAATATGAATTGTCCATTCTTATCCTTCCATATTTCGGTTGGTTTAAAGCCTATTGCGTATGCGAACACGATTGCCATGCCTGCTTTTTTCTGCTTTCCATTTGCCTGGAATATAGATGACCATCCCTTCACCTTGAGTCCATATTTGTCTTTTAATGTAAGATGCGATTCTTGGATGCAGCAGATATCTGGCTTGAGTTTTTGTATCCAGTCAGCCAAACTGTGCCTCTTTAGAGGACAATTTAAACCATTCACATTAATTGAGAATATTGATAAGCCTTTCAAGAGTTCAGTGGACATTTTTAATCTTTTTGTGACTGTGGAAGTTGAAATTTGATCAAAAATTTTCTGAGTGGGTTTACTTTTGTGGTGGTGGATTATGCTGGTCTTTATGGAGGATAGGTCTCAGAATATCCTGGAGAGCTGGTTTAGTTATGGCAAATTTCTTCAACATGTAATGTCATTAAAATATTTAATTTCTCCATCATAAATGAAACTCTGGTTAGCTGGGTACAGGATCCTGGCTTGCAAGTTATTTTGTTTTAGGAGATTAAAAGTCAATGACCATCCTCTTCTAGCTTGAAAGGTTTCAGCGGATAGATCTGCAGTTATTCTAATATTCTTCCCCTTGTATTTAATGGTTTTCTTTCATCTGGAAGCTTTCAGAATTTTCTCCTTCATATTAACTTTAGTGAAATTGATTATGACATGTCTGGGGGATGTCTTATTCAGGTTGAGTCATCCTGGAGTTCTGAAACTGTCTGCTATTTGAATTTTGGAATCTCTCGGCATGTCTGGAAAGTTCTCCTTCATAATCTCATGGAGAAGAGACTCTGTGCCTTGTAAAGCCACTTCGTCACTATCAGGGACCCCTATAAGACAAATATTGGTTTTCTTCAAATTATCCCAGAGCTCTCTGAGAGAGTGGTCTGTTTTTCCTCTCCATTTCTCTTCTTCTTTGAGGGTTTGGGCGCGTTCAAATGCTTTGTCTTCAATGTCAGAAATCCTTTCTTCTGCTTGTTCCATTCTGTTACTGAGGAACTCTACTGTGTTTCTAAGATCTTTGAGGGATGCAACTTTTTGTCTCAATGTGTCAAAATCTTTGGTCATTTGGTCTTTGAATCCATTTAATTCTTGAGATAACTTTTGGAATTCTAATTCGATCTTGTTTGCTATCCAGATCCTGAATTCAATTTCTGACATCTCAGCTATTTGTTTGTGCATGGGATCTTGTGTTGTTTTTGCCCCATTGATCCTTGGGGGAGTTGATCTACTCTGATTACTCATATTGCCAGAGTTTTTCTGTTGATTTCACCTCTTGATTGTTTTTCACCATTACCTCTGGCCATTCTCAGAATTGGGGAGGTGTCTCTTTAAGATTAGACCCCAGCGGGATCACTCTATTGTTGCTGGATCTTTGTAGGGAGTGACCCTATATAATTCCTCTGGGGATGCTCTAACTAGGGAGTTCTGGTTGTGGAAGAAGCTCCAGTGTGTGACACACCCAGATCCAGCAACAGGGCTGGGGGTGGTGTGCATGGTTCTGGGAGTGCCTGGCGCCCAGTGACTTTGGCACACAGAGCCCAAGGCTCCAGCAGTCTCTGGCCAGGAGAAGGGCTCTGCGCAGATGCATGGAGGGCTCCAGAGGGCACGCAGCTATCAGAGTGCCTGGCCAGATGAACGGGCTAGTGTGGAAGCTGGGAGGACACAGGAGGGAGGATGCAGTGTTGCGTGGCTCCTGCAGTTCCAAGTCAGAGAATGTGGAGGCCCAGTGGGTGCGGATCACTTGTAGGGGGTTTCTGCACAGCTTTTTTGGAGGTCTGGGTGGCGCCAAGCCCAGGAGTTTGAGGTTGCTATGAGCTGTGACATCATGGCACTCTACCCAGGGCAAGGGCCGAAGGCTCCAGTGTGCCAAAACTGTCTCACTTTGCCCCTAAGGATTAAGGCTGTAAGGCAGCTCACTTCCCACCTTTAGGCTGCTCAGTCACTAGGTTACTTTGTCCTGCTCAATCCTTGCTCTGGGATGCTGAGGGCGGAGCTTGCCAGGGCAGTTTTTTTCCCAATGACTTCCTGCACCCAGCTCAGTGGCTCCGTCTGGGGCCCCAGATAATGCCCAAAGTTCTCCACACTACTGCTCAAGCTCTCCCTAAGGCAGTTCAACTGAGTGTCAAGTCCAAGACCAGCAAAACAGTTCACAGGTAAGGCCCTTCCAGTTTGCAGTCTCTCTGTTGCTTGTACTCATGGTTGCTGGTGTGATTAGGTCAATCAAACACACGCAATCACTTGCCAGGTCTCCACTGTTTTTGTCCTCCTCTTGGGGTCCAGAAATCCCTTGCTGGCTCCCTGTAACCTCAAAGGGATGATTATAGGCAGATCCCACTGTCCAGAGATGCCTGGAGTCCTGATTCCCCAGACTCACTGTGCCCAGTTGCAGGGAAACTGTTACTTGGCTGCCATCTTTAATCCCAAATTCAGTCCTAAGAAGTTTAAATAAAAGCCTCTTCTAATTTGGAGAAGGTTTTAATTGCTAATAGGATAATTGCGCCTGATTTTAAAGTTAAAAGCTGAAGTTTTCTTTTTATATGGATTTATATTTTCAGAAATAGAGCGATTCTCTCAGAGGAAGGTTGATGAAAAGAAAACAACTTGAGTTTTCTGTCATTCTCCAGCTTACTGTTGTATGTCACACAGAAATTATTAATAATAAATGAACCAGCCATTTTTTGATGTTTCCTTATATATGTCTCCATATTGTCTACTGCACTATGATTATATTAGCAATTAATAAAGGGAAAATTAGCACTGCATCTTCTTATTACCATCAACCTATTAATTTACATTGAAAATTCTCTCAATACTTTGCCATTCTGTACTCTGCTGTGCTGAGCCATCTGAGGTTTCAGAGAGAGCTCTCATTACCAAATTAATTCTGAAAGAAGTAAGCTTTTGCCCTTCCCATTTATTCAGGAGAGACCCACTAACAGATGTTCTTTCATGTTACACACATACCTCCGTTATCTACTTTGGGGGAGTACATGACCATATCTGCTTAATATGAAGCAAATGAAGTGTGAATTTGAAGAAAAAATAGTGTCAGGGACTTCTTTGTACATATTTTCTTAACCTTTAAAATTTTAATAGACAGACACCTTTTCCTTATTTTATGTTTAATTAAATCTCTCTTGCTTTTCAAAAAAAATCATTTTTTTCTCCATAAGGTAAACTTTTGAGCCTGCTATGGGAGCATTTCTGCTCAGTCAATAACTATTTAGCATTCTTTTCTTGGCCAGCAAATATAATACCTGGCAAAGTTTTATTTATTGAGTGAATGCTTATTAATTGTGGGTTTGTAGTGAAAATGGCCATGGTTTGAAAGATATTATTTTATAAACTTATTTTCAGGGTAAATGTTTACATATTTTTTAGATGTTATTTGAGTATAAAGCAGGAAATATACAAAACATAAAAATAGTTCTACAGCTTTGACTTTTTTAAAAATTGTAATTTTTTTTAATAACATTCATAATTTGGAAAATATACTCCAATCCAAAAAGATAAAGTTATTTTCTCCTCTGGCTGAGACATTTCCACTAGTCCTTCAGGAACCACAGAGTACCATGTATTTCAGATGGATAGAATTACAAAATTTTCACAGCATATCTGTGCTTGCACTGGAAGCTTTATGATCTGTAATTTTCTGGTGGTAAAATGTTAGAATATTTTTACTTCAATAAATATAATTCTCTAATAATACTTTTGAAAGAAAAAAAAGTATTCTGAAACTTCTAGTGAGATAGGACTAACAATGTAAAAAGAGCTATCACTCATATATTTGTGGTATTCTGTTATGTTCAGTAATCATTTTGTCCCCTTTACTTACATCTAGGCTTTATTGCCTAGTTTTTAAGGATGATAAAGATTATTTTAGGTCACTTTTATGGGATTGCTTTGCCATAGAGGCAAATATGAAAGATACAATAGGCCCTATCAAATAATTCATTCACTCAACAAATATTCATTGAGCCCTTACTGCGTCTTAGACACTGTCCTAGGTAATTAAAATATATCAGAGAACACTCCAGACAAACATGCCCATTCTTATGGTGGTTACACTTTAGCATGGGAGTTAAAGATATATATGAGAAATAGTTTTAAGATGGTGAGTTGGTTGGTGTGAGGGTACATGTTTCAGTGCTAGATGGATGGTCAGGGTAAGTGGATGAAGACAGACTGAGAACAGGTAAGGGAGATAACCATGAAGATTCGGGGGGAAGAGCATTCCGGCCAGAGAGAGTGGTTAAAGAATAAAACTCAAGGAGGGAAGATCAGGTCCTGAAGAGGTAAAAGTTCTAAGGTCTGGCCTTGATTGCTCTCCTGAACCATAAACTTTCCTCATTGCCTTAGGCTTAAATTTATGTGACTCTTAAAACTTCGGGCTTTTAAAAAATTTCCCATCTATCTTTTGTAAGTAATTATTACAATTGAATATTTAAAGTATTCTGAATCATTTTAAAAATATCTACCACAGCAAAATTAGGTAAGATTGCATTATTAAAAAAATATCTCAAGAATGGAAGAAAAAGTATCCAATGTACTCAGCCCTTCCATGATACTAATTTATGGTTTTCATATCAAAGCTATAACCCAGTTATAACCTAAGAATATGGGGAAGGGGTAGAGGGAAGGGAGGATAGGGAAGGATGGGCGGAGGGAGGGTGATTGGTGGGATTACACCTGTGGTGCATCTTACAAGGGTACATGTGAAGCTTGGTAAATGTAGAATGTAGATGTCTTGACACAATAACTAAGAAAATGCCAGGAAGGCTATGTTAACCAGTGTGATGAAAATGTGTCAAATGGTCTATAAAACCAGTGTATGGTGCCCCATTATTGCATTAATGTACACAGCTATGATTTAATAAAAAAAATAATTTTTAAAAAGTAATGAATTGAATATTCTATTCCTATTAGGTGGAAGGAAAATGAGAACAGGAAGAGGAAGAAGAAGAAGTTGTTTGAAACAATCAGCCCATTTTTATCCCAACATCCTGTTCTGGTAGGTTGCTGCTGCAGCCCTGAGAGTGAATCCATGTTTTTGAGTTTTATAATTGAAAAAAAAAAAAAATGCTAAAAAGATCTTGGATCAGCAATCTGAGTTTCAGTTCTACAATCATAGGAACCAAGCATGCATCAATTGCTTTCCTCTGCTTTAAATTGAAACAAAGGAAAGAAAGAAGGAAAAAAGAAAGAAGGGAGGGATAGAAGAAGAAACAGGGCAGACAGGAAGCCTGAACAATGATTGAACACACTGGATGCAAAACAAAATAGGGTCTAAAATATTGACTAGGCATGTGCACCATTTCAATGTTGAAATAAGATCTGTTGGGAAAATAGTATGAAATAAGCAACTGGCAAAATATATTCACTTCTAAAGTTTGACTAGATGGGTCATAGCTTAGGAGAAACTATATGGGATATTAAAATGAAATTCCTCTAGCAGTTTCTAAGCAATAAAAGGCATTTTAATTGGTAATACATTTAAAAAGTACAACACATTGAACCTAGATGACTTCAAAGACCTCTTTTCTTTTCCAACACAGCAATGGAAATGACTCGGTCAGCTATTCATTTCCTACCATAAATGTCAATATACTTTCTAAAGTAAGCTTACCCAGTTTAGTATCATTTGGGAGTTTAATCATTATTATTTCTCCTTCATCAGGCCTAGAAAGAAGCCTACTTATTTGATGTTAAAATTTCTATAACCCTTAAAATTTAATCTAAAAAAGCATCATTTAAAAAACATCAACAGACTTTAATATAATTGAAACTTTGAATAATCTGAAGTTTGAAGTCATATGGTTAAAACTTTTACATTAATTGAATTCCTTCATAACAAATTTAGAAGCATGTCACAAATTAAAATCAGCTATTTGTTACGTGTAATGAAACCACAAAATTTGTCTTGCCAGGGTTCTATATTAAACAAAGAAGGTATTTTTATTATACCTACATAACCTGAAGACTTATTTTTAAATCTCTCAAAGAAAGAAATGCTCATATTTTAACTACAGTTGAACTTTTCTTTAACCTCCTAACACAAAGTTTCATCTATATACAGTTTACTTCATAACATGACAAATTTTGAAAAACTCCACAATTCTGATCACAATTGTTACCTTTTTTTACCCTTTAAGGACACTAGGGATTACAGGGTTGAACAAGCTCATTTCTAAGGAGATGATTTTCACCTCTAAGTACAGCAATGGAAAGTATGTGCGTAAATTAATGTAGTTGTTTAACAGACTAGTCTCAGCTTGAAAATTGAGATAATTCTCTTCTGTTGTACATTTATGAGTAAAACAGTAAACTTCTTTTACAGTAAGCCTGGTGACCCATAAAAATCTCATCTTTAGAAAAACATGATACTAAATCCAGAAAAAAACACGACTAATGGCCTTCCAGAATTGCCAATTGTCAAAACTTGGCATTTCTGTGCTTTTCCTCAATCTCACCTAAGTGAAATGTGCATTTTTCTTCTTCAGAAATTCAATATAAATCCTAAGTAGAATCCCTAACAAGAAAAGGTTTTCCAAGCAACTGACAATTATTACCTTTCTAGAATAGAAAGGAAGAAATTTTTGCCAAAATAGCAAACATCACTTACCTTGCTTATAATAGAACCATGGCATTTAGAAAGCATTCTGTTCTCTGATACCAATTTACCTCTGAAAATTTCACTATAAATCATGTGCATTTAATAGGGACAATGAAAACACACAAAAGAGATTTACAGGCTTGAAATATCTGCATGAAAGAGATATCTAGTGACATTTAGCCAAAGAGCTGATCCTCTCTCTTACCATCCTCTTTTCAGCACATATGTTTGTATTAATACATAGAAAAACTACACTTATGTGTATATATAAGAGATGCCAGAATAAATATGGTTTGTGGAACTTAAAATGTAAGAGAATTCAAGAAAATGAAAAGAGAATCCAATGATAAGAAAATAAGAACGTATGATGGAGACATATATTAACCTTGAGTCTACCAAAGAATATACTACTACAAGAGAGTCAACTTTTGGAAATAAAACTATATCTTCTGGGACATTAGGATGCCAAATAATACTAAATGACCACCCCAATGACCATAATACAATTAACCATTCTGTTGTAGCCTCTGGATAGATATTCTGCTCCTGACACATCAAGTTTATTTTACCCTAATATTCTCAGCTCTCCTAGCACTTTAGCAAGTCTTCTGTAGGTGTCAATCCACATTTTTCACTTATGGTGCTATAATGGGATATTTTTGGACACCTAACCAAAGGGGGAAATATAATCTTCATCTTTATATTCTCCATTTGAAATTTATGGCTGAAGTATATTGTCCAATAATACATCCTTCTTATAGTCTACAAAGACTTGGGAAACAACAGCAGCGCCTCAAAATTTTGCTGATTTGCTCTGATTCAATAAATCAGCAAGTTAAACAGTTCTCTTATAATCTGTGATATCTGATTTCTTGGGAGAATTCTAATATTTGTATGCACCAAGGATTATTAATGAGGAACTAAGGTTTCATGTGTTTCGGTTAGGATCTATATATGTGCAGAAACCTATACATACTTGAATAGTGGTGGTTTGCAGATCTTATGAAGTTGATCACTGAAGCCCCAAGTTATCCATGAACAAGTGAAGAATGCTCCCTGCAAGAAATCCTTACAGTACTCCCTTCCTGTTTCCTTCTCCACCAATCACCATCCTAAGCAGGCACAGGCAGCTATGTTAAAAGTTACTTTTCACTTGTGCTCCAAGCCAATGAATTATTGACTCCAGCCCCTCCAAGAAACTGGAGGTGTTTTTGCTCAATAAGCTTTACCTTCAGTAAGTCAGGAAAAAGTATTTTCTCAGTTTTTTTGGATATAAGCCTTAAATGCAGAATTTTGGGAACAGGTCACAAATAAAACCTAAAACAAAAACAGCTATGTTTATTTTCCAACAAAATATAATTGGAGCTCAAGACCCCTATATCTCATGTAAGTGAATGGTATCTTTACAGGCTGACCTATGACAGAAGAGTTGTATTTTTTAATTTGGATTTATCTTAGAGAATATGCTCTTCTTAGACAAATATTGAACACTGTGTTATGAATTCAAGGAGCAATCAAGTAGACATAATACTTACCACATACAGGTTTTTATTTTAACTCTTGGCAGAGCATACTATTTTGCTAATACGTTTCCTATATGTAAATGGTTTTCTTCTCTTGCTATATTTGGTTGTAAGTTTGAATAATTCTCATATGGTAGAATAATTAATGTACCTTAATGCTTAGGACAAAGTTGACACTTGTCAACTGACTGAACAGGGACTTGGAAGAAGCATATTTTTCAGTCCAAGTTAAAAACTTCCCATTGTATAGGAGCCTGGACCGCATCGTCTTGGAAGTCACCACAGCCCGATGTGACAGCACTGAATCTAGACTAAAAGGATTAGGTTCATACCCTTCTTACCAGCGACTATAGTTGCATGACCTTGGAAAATTAACTTAACCTACCTGGGGCTGTTTCTTATTTTAAAATTGGTTATAATTATATCTGCCCTATATACCACATAGGGATATTTTGAAGTTCAAATTAAAGGATGAGCTAGATTTCCTGTCCCAGATAGGAGGGAAAGAAACAGAGAAGAATAAAAAGAATGAGAAAGTAGATAAAAGTGAGTCAGAAGTCTTTTCCAAATTACTATAATACTTTTATGTTGGCTGGAAAACACCATTGCAGGAAATGAAGGCCAAAGAATATTTTAGAAGGTCGTATCAAGGAATCATCTTTAAAGATTTGTGTTCTCTTTTGCAAACTAGGTCTGCTTCCTAGATCTTCATTTTATGACCTGGTTCATCAAGTAAAAAATTTGCTTTCTCTAAAATGCTATAGTTCTATATTTTTAAAATGAAACTAATTTGACTATCTGAGAAAGTATTTTAGCAGAATACAGTCATCCTTCAGTATTTGTGGGAGATTGGTTCTAGAACCAACCCCTTATACCAAAATTCCTTATCTATAACATTGCAGTATTTACATACAGCCAACCTGTGTACATCTCCCATATAGAAATAATTGTTATACTCTATTATTTAGGGAATAAAAACAAAAAAAAAGTCAATACGTGTTCAGTAGATATGCAACCATCCATGTATTTTCCAGAATATTTTCAACATGCAGTTGGTTAACCAATGATAGAGAGGGAAGGCTAGAAATATAATCATTTCATGTTCTCATAAATTTCTTCTGTAGAATTTTTTATAATTTTTAAAAATACATGAATTTTTTTTCAAGTACTAAGAATAAAAGAACTACCACACTAACAGATGAAGGACTTACTTACATGCCAGGTACTAAGCAAAAATCTTCTGTGTCATCTAACTCTAATAATAAAGTAGGATCTGAACATTTTAATCATTCTAAATTTACATCTTAAAAAATGAGACTAACCCTTAAATATCAGAGCCTAGATTTCAGTTTCTATTTGAAACCATTTCTTTTTGATAACAAAGCCCATATTGACGTCAAAGTGCTACACAGTCTCTGATATTGTGTAAGATATTAAGCGTTAGAAAACAAAGTTAGGTGAAGGGAAATTCTTTTTCTTAAGTTTACAAATTAGATGAGTACATGTGATTTAAAAAAAAAAAAAAAAAAGATTAAAAACCAGCTAATACGTAATGATTGTGCATTGCCCTTTACATGGTACTTGACACTTCCAGCATTCCTACAAAATCAGTGTGGTTGTCATTTCTATTTTGCAGATGGGAAAACTGAGCTTCCAGAAAAGTTAGGTAATTAACCCAAATTCACATAGCTGGAGAATAGCAGTTTGAAGATATAAACTCAGACACTCATTAATAGAAGAGAAGCACAAAAGTCACTGGAGAACAGTGTGAGCTAGCAATGTCCAGTTAGGGAGGTTGTGACATAAAAGTTTCATGATTAAAAAAAAAAAAAAAAAAGAAAAGAAATACGTATATATTGAATGAATGAATACATGAGTATTGATATTTGTCTATGTAAATAAATAACTGAAGGATTTGACTTCTTGTCTGGAAATTACCCCAAATTTATGAAGAGATGCCCAAGAAGCCAATGACTTTTATCTGTTAGAATCTCAATCTGGCAGGATTTTGTGGCAAGCAAACAAGATGTGAGTTAGGAAACATGAGTAAAACATAGCACCACAGCTCAGAGTATTGGCTCTTCCCACAAACACCAAATCACCACTCAGATCTCCAGGCTTTGTCATTCTGTAAGAAAGCAGCTGGTTTTCTTCTGTTCAAACCACCTTCAAACTATAAATGCCTATCATCAGTGCTGTGATGTTCACCATCTCTTGAGAATTAAAGGGGAATGGGAACCAAGAAAGAAGAAAAGGGAGCTAGTCTTAATTTGGAAGAATTGCAGGCCCATGTTCCTGATGTTAAAATGTTCAGTCAAGCTATACTAAGACTAATCTGTTGAAGCCTTATCAAAATGAACAGGATAAAAGAAAATTAAAAGAAGTGGGGAGGGTCTTCCCACATTCCTGGGAATGTGGCTGAGTTGCTTACTGAGGCTGTGAGCAACAGACAGCACTGTTACACTTAATCTTCTTAACAGCACTAAAAATTAATGTAGGTGCACTTGAGTCCCAGAGTAGACACATTTAACATAAGCAAATTAAACCTGATGAAGTCAGCAATATGGGGGAACCGTTCCTTTATTTTCCTCGTTCACCTCTCTGCCTTCAACCTCATTCCCAAGTGAAACCTTCGCCTTCAACAACCCATAACATAAATGCAGTGAAGAAAAATAAGCTAATTTATGGCTCTTAAACCTCTAGAGCCCTGGTCAAAGATTAGGAGCAATTTAGCACTGGCTTTCTATTCTAATCCCCAAGTAAGCTGCAATTCCACTCTTCACATATTCATATTTTCCATGATTCTTCATCTTCCATCTTAATATGTCACCTCTATGTATAATAATTAAATACTCTTGCCTTAGAGTGCTATGTCTGAATATAAGGTCAAATATCTTCATTAGTTATATAATTTCTATTTATGTCGAATGTATCTAAGCAACAGTTGAGTGGTAGTACTGCAATAATTTAAGGCTCCCTCCAAACCTGGTTTTCTATGATGGAAACAGGGAACATATTTATGGCATGCACCTAGGAAGAGATTGTTTGATTCTCAATTTAGTTACGTATTGTCTAACTAATAGAAATGGAATTTTATAAAAACAAAATGTGTGTGCAGGGCACTTCCATTTTATAAACTCTGTTAACATATGATTTCCTTTTATGTCCGCCCTATGAAGGAAATAATGTAGGTATTACAATAATCTCTCCATGTAGAAACTAGTTTCTGCTCATATAGCTGATGGATGGCACAGATGAAAGAAATGCTCACATTTCCTAAATCCAGTTCTTAGATTCTTCTTACAGAATATGAAGCCATTCTAACCTATGCTACCATCAGCAACTTTATCATCTCTGTTGCCTTTCTGTGACACATTAATTAAAGACAAAGAAAGCCATTCATGCAAGGGAAGACCAAGGGGATGGAAAAATGAGTGAAATTAGAATTTAAAAATATGTGAGTTTAATTCTGTGGCTGTACTCATAAGGCACAAATAAAATGATCAGACATTTGTCCTCTCGATGAAATCACTGAAATCCATGAAGTCCAAACCAAAAGAGTCTTCTGGGAGGTGACCATGACTGGTTAGCAAGGCCTAGGCTCCAATCCTGGCTTCTGGACTTCTGGGTTTTGTGTCTTACAAATCATTTCTCTTCCTAAACCCTTAGTTTCCTCTGCTGTTTGATGAGAAAAAATAATTAAGAACCACTAAGTACTTGAAATCGCTACATGACTTCTCCCTGTCATGACAACCCAAGCCTCAAGAACCCTGGGCAGTAAAATGTGCAGATTGGAACTCTCCCTCATATTTCATAGTTTTTGTTAAGATGATTTGAAATAATATCTGTGAAGGTATTTTATAAATTGTAGACTACTTTATGGTCTGTTTTCAGATGTCAGGCAGTTGGTTTGTTCTTTGATATTGATGTTAAATTTGAAAATATGCAAATTTGCATTTCTATTCATACATGTTGTGAACATTTCCCCCTCAGTCACTTATTTTAACATACTTACTCATCATTTAAGAAGTTCTAACAGTTATATATTTGAATTGTGGGTATAAACAATGGTGACTTTGAAGGCCTTGTTGAAAAGCAGTTTATATTTTTTAAATGAATTCAATAGATTGAATAAATTTATCAGATTCAATTGTTTATATCTTATTCTTCCTCACAGACTTCAGCTTACTCATTTTTTTTTACTTAATTCAATAAATTTAATATTATAATTTCAACATGCAATTTTTGGAAAAAAATTATTCAAAGGTATTTCAGATTCCTTTTGCTCTTTTTATATTAAGTCTAGGAACTATGATATATATTTTATACACACAATACATTTCAATTTGTACTGGCCATATTTCAAACACTGGATAGCCACTGTGGCTTGTGGCTACAGAATTGTATAGCAAACTTCTTAACGATCTCTTTTTTTTTTTTAATTGTTGAATCACAGCTGTGTACATTAGAGCAATCAAGGGGTACAATTTGTGACATTCATATAAAATCTGAAATATTCTCATCCAACTGTTCAATGTAGCCTTCATGGCATTTTCTTATTTACAGTATGTAGGCATTTGTATTCTGCATTTAGTAAGTTTCGCCTGTACCCATTCTAAGATGCACCATAGATGTGTGGCCCTACCCATTCCTCTCCCTCCACTGATACCTCCCCCCTCCCTTCCCCTTTCTTGGCCCTTTCCCCATGGTCTTGTGCTATATTTGGGTTATAGCCTTCCTGTGAAAGCTATAATTTAGCTTCATAGAAGAGCTGAGTATACTGGATACTTTTTCTTCCATTCCTGAGATACTTTGCTAAGAAGA
>CAUYPK010033195.1:0-14876 GCA_963574355.1 Loris lydekkerianus
TGGATGTGGAGGAAAGGGCACACTTCTACACTGCTGGTGGGAATGTACACTAATATGTTCCTTTTGGAAGGATGTTTGGAGAATACTTACAGATATAAAAATAGACCTGCCGTTTGATCCTATAATTCCTTTAGTAGGTATATACCCCGAAGACTAAAAATCATAATGTAACAAAGACATCTGTACCAGAATGTTTATTGCAGCCCAATTCATAATTGCTAAGTCATGGAAGAAGCCCAAGTGCCCATCAACCCACGAATGGACTAACAAATTGTGGTACATGTATACCATAAAATATTATGCAGCCTTAAAGAAAGATGGAGACTTTACCTCTTTCATGCTTACATGGATGGAACTGGAACATATTCTTCTTAGTAAAGTATCTCAAGAATGGAAGAAAAAGTATCCAATGTACTCAGCCCTACTATGAAGCTAATTTATAGCTTTCATATGAAGGCTATAACCCAACAATAGCACAAGAATATGGGGAAAGGGCCAATATGGGGAGGGAAGGGGAGGGGGGAAGTCAGGGTGGAGGGAGGGTAATGGGTGGGGCCACACCTATGGTGCATCTTAGAATGGGTACAGGCGAAACCTGCTAAATGCAGAATACAAATGTCACCGTACAATAACTAAGAATATGCCATGAAGGCTACCTTGAACAGTTTGATGAGAATATTTCAGGTTGCATATGAAACCAGCAATTGTACCCCTTGATTGCACAAATGTACACAGCTATGATTTAACAATAAAAAAAAAATTCTATTCATAAAATACAGGCCTTGCTTACTGAATTATGTGAGGCACATTAAATGTTTATGTAGCATTTTACAGTAGCAGAGTTGTGCTGAAATCATAACACCCACTTATCTCCAGTAGACAGGTGTCTCTTAGCAATGGTAATTGTGGAACCTAACACAGGTTGTATATTATATAATCATTGGTGTGTTCAGCTGGAGTTGCCTTTGTCAAGGGAAAGGAGTGAACAAATGAGAAGTTGCTGTGAACTTTGGAGGAGAAATTACTTTCTAGATAACCAAAAAATTCGTGAGGAGGACTGTGATTAGAAGTCCATTGTGTGCAGACACATCCCAGTGCTTAAATTAGTGCCTGAAAAATAGTTAAGAAGTGAAACATTTTTTTTAAATGAATGATTTGTAGCAATACAAAAAGTTGGCAAAAAAATAACCCATATGGAAGATCTCTTTTCTCAATTTTAATATGCAGAATTATTCCAATTAAATCTTTAAAAAAAAACATGGAAATAGGTTAATTGTTATACTTTCTCTTAATTACTCTCTTATTCTGGTGCTTAAGATTCCCTGTCGATTAGATTGAAACAAAGATACCAAGAAAGGAAATCTATCTATGCACAGAAAAATCTGTGTATTAAATTATGTTTTCGTATTCTACCATAAATTGTGTCATCTTTACAAAATGTTAGTAGATTATTTCACTATCCAAACATGTTTGTCTCACAAATTTATCTCCCAATTGTTACTGTTTATCTTTTTGCTCCCTCCTATTTATCTTTTCCCCTATTAATGTTTCAGGCAGAGTCAAAATCGCTTCCACCTTGATTTTCTGTTAGTTTTAATTGCTATCTCAATTATGTTAACACATGCTAAAGAATTAAACTACCAACATCAAAATATCCCAAAGTAAAGCATCATTTTCTCCCTAAATTTAGTCTCCACCCACTTGTGGTCATACTTTCCTGAACTAGAAAATACTAGAGTTAGCCTAGAATCTGTTCAATTCTCCTCATCCAGTAGGTTGTCAGGTTTCATCAAGTCTATTTCAAATAGATATTTCAAATTAATCCTTTCTTTTGCCTTTTCTCTGTTGTCAGCTACAGTCAGGCTGCCATCATACACCAACTCTTCTCCGGGAAAGCCTTTAAAGTGCTATTACACCCAACCCTAATGCCACTTCATTAATTGTGTGCAGGATTCCTAAGGTTACCTTCCCAGAATATGTACATGTCATTCCTCATCTCTCACTTCAGAATCAGTTTATAGGCTCCTCAAAGGCTATAAAACTAAATCCAGCCTAAGTCATGGTCCATCATAATCTATAAACTAAACTTTTGATTCTAAATCATACATCCTGTATTTAATGACCAAATATCTTTGCAACCTCCATTCCTCTCATTACCTACTGCACACTTGCATTTCCAGACATCCTGATCTTCTCTATATCACATGTGCAATATTTTATCTGTTCTTTTGTGGTTATTTTAATGGTCATGTCCTTTTTAAGCTTAACTCCAAAAAATCCTACATATCCTTTAAGGTAGAAATCTGATGCAAAATTCTGGTATTAATATTTCACCACGTTGATTTTCATTTCTCACCTCATACTCCACTTAAGGACTCAACTCAAATCTAATGGTGATATTGTGAAAATTAGCCTTGGGTGAATTGCACTCAATATAACCAAATCCATTTCTTGTATCTTCAAAGGACATGAATTCACAGGCCAAAGATAAAAATATCTAGCACAATAAATTATGTTAATAATTAAACTGAAAGTGCTGCTAAAGATGAAGCCTTATTTAACGTCATTATTTTGACGCTCACTTTGACATTTAAGGCTGTATTTATAATTTGAAATGAAAATAGTGCAGTCTCTGAAGTTATTTTGATTAGTTTATTTCTATTCCAGTGCCATTTTTTTCCCCTATTAGTTCTCTCGAAGTGATTCATCTTTGTTTTCACTCAGCAGTGCTTCTAAACTTCTTCTTCAAATGGAATATTTAGTACCAAATATTACCACCATATTTTTGATGTTGTCCTTTGTTTTTCTGATAAAATAAGGATAATACCACATATATATAATATGAATTCAGCTCTTACTCTTTGCTTAGAACATAGTAAGTGTTTCTACACGGATTTTTTTTTTTTTTTTTTTTGAGACAGCGTCTCGCTCAGTCACCCTGGGTAGAGTGCTGTGGTGTCTTAACTCAGAGCGACCTCACATTCTTGGGTTCAAGTGATCCTCTTGCCTCAGCTTCCTGGGTAGCTGGAACTATAAATGCCAGCCATGACACTGGGTGTCTCTATTGGTCAGGTTGGTTTCAAAGCTGGTTTCTAACTCCTGAGCTCAAGGGATCCACCTGCCTAGGCCTCCCAGAGTGTTAGGATTACAGGCTTGAGCCACCAGCCATTCTACATAGACATTTTCATGCAGTTCTTTCCCATCCTATGAGGTAGGTACTATTAGTAGCCGCATTTATAATTCCTGTAACCACTTTTAAGCTGTTTTTCAAGTGTAAATATGTAATTTCCAGAAAAACATAAGGTACCAACTTCATTAATCATCATGAAATTGTAAACGAAAGCCATAATCCTATATACTTCCTAGAATGGCTAAAACAAAAAGAATACACAATACCAGTTGTTGAAGATGGATCTAATAGAAATTCTCTTACACTAATAATTGGAGGAAAAAATTGTAAATGATTTTGTAAATTGTAAATGTCTGCTGGACAGTTTTTAATTCATATGCTTTAACTCACAAATTTGATTTCTAGTTAAATACCTATGAAAATGTGCATGTTGGTGGCACCTGTGGCTCAAAGGATTAGGGTGCTGACCCCATATACCAGAGGTAGTGGGTTCAAACCAGGCCCAGCCAAAAACTCAAAAAAAAAAAAAAAAAAAAGAAAATGTGCATGTATGCTCATCAAAAAATATGGACAAGGTCTTCATAGCAACACTATTTTTAGTAGCCCAAACTGAAAAATTGCTAATTCCACCAATATCAGAATTGCTAAGTAAATCGTGGTATATTTTCCTACAATATATGGTTTATAATTCATACACAGCAAAGAGAATGAGCTAAATATAGTGTGCATTCATATAGATGGATCTTATAAATATGATGGTGAGGAAAAGAAGTTAGATGCTAAAGAATACATATTATTGCATTTGTATAGAGTTTCAAAGAAGTAAAGCTAATACAAGATGGTAGAAGTTAGAATAGTGGTTACCCTTCCAACCTAGAATAGTGTTTTATTTCTTAATGTGGATATTGGTTACCTGAATGTGCTCAGTTTGTGAAAATTTATCAATCTTCACCCTTGCGATTTTTGTACTTTTCAATATGCATTGTATTGTTCAGTTGAAATGTTAGATATAAAAGCAATATTTGCTACCTTCCTTGAGATCGTGACCTGAGACTGGAGAACAGCAGCCATCTCTTAACCATGAAGAACTTCATCATGAGTTAGCTCTTCACTTAATGCACGGCTGTCAGACTAATTGGCTTGAGGTCAGATAAAGATGGCTTGGAAATAATGGAGAGTTTAAGATGTCCTTGCTGTTTCTCTTGTCCCATCCTTCACCATGCTTGCTCTCCCTCACCCAGCCCAGCCTCAGAGCCCCCTTGCAGCTGCTCAGACATGCCAAGCCCGTTCCAGCCTTGCAGCCTCTGCCCTGAACTATTTTGTCTGCTTCCAATGCTCTTCCCCCAGAGATACCTGCAGAGCTCCCTTCCTTATTTCATTGAGGCCTTTTCTCAAGTATCATCTCATCAGATTGATCAGCCCCCACCTCCCTAGTATCATTCATTCCACCTCTTTCTCCTTTTCTCACTGCTGATATTATCTGTGTCATTTAAAAAATGTACTGCTTAAATTTCCTCTTACCACTCAAATATAAGCTCCCTGAGGACAGAGATTTTGTGCTGTTCAGCTCATGATGACAACCTGGGTACCAAAATAGATCGTAGGTTTTTGATAACTATTTTTGATTGACTATCATTAACATGACTTCATTAAAGCTGCTGACAGTGCCCAGGAAATCTGAGTGTCCCTTTTAATTCTGCTAAGTTGAAGCAGAGAAGGTAAGTGGAGAAATATTACTGGAGGGACGCAGCTCATGGGAACTTATCAAATCCCCCAGCCTGTCTTCCTCTCTCTGCAACTTCACCTGAGACCTCTCACACAATGTGCATGTTCAGATAGCTTCTTCTCAATCAAAACATCCACCTCTGAGAACTCAAATACTCATCATCTTTCAGACTCAGTTTAAGTTGACGTAGTATTCCCAAAGTTTCTTTCTTTTTTTTTTATGTCCACTGGATGCTTTTGTTTTCTCTTTGCTACTTGGGACCCAAGGTAATAGAGAGCTTTCCTATGGTGGGAGCGAGGCAGGTTTCAGCACCAACAGAGAAAGTGCAGTTAGGGACGGGACTTCTTAAGATATCTGTGTTATCTCCTACCTCACATATGTCATCACTTACTCAGTTTATTACTATCTGCATAGTCCTAATTCCTTATCTATCTTGTGCTCAGCATGTTCCCGGCTCTGGGAGGAGGAGGTGGTTAATGACAAGTAGGTTACATGTTTCTGCTCTTATGTTCTAGTAGAGGGAATGTCTTAGGTCAGATCACTTCAGAAGCAAACCCTGAAAGGAGTGTGTGAGCACAAGTAGTTTACTCAGGAGAGGATAGGGAAAAGAGAGGAAGGAAGGAAGGAAGGAAAGAAGGAAGGAAGGAAAGAAGGAAGACCAGGAAAATGTGCTAAAGAGTTGTTACTGCTGTGGAGAACCGGGCCCAATTTTGCTCTGGATCTCTGGAATATTTCTCAAATAATGCCTCAGAGTCATCCCACTGCAAGGTCCATCAACTTATAGCCATTACTGATTAAGAGCTGCTCTGCAGACAAGAGGAAATGGGCCACTGCTCTGCCCCTGTGCAAGCTGAGTGTGTCCCCTTGGGCAGAGAAAGCCCCAAGGCAGGGAGGGGTAGGTGCTTAGCATGGAATGTCACAGGCCTGTGAGGCAACTACTGTGAATGAGAAGAAATTAGAAAAACACCTATAGCTGTGCTACAGGAAGGCAGATGCCCTGCTGGTTATTAACAAAGTAAAATGGAGAAAAACAAGGGAAGAGGATAGCCATGTTGGATTGCCAGCAGAAAGCCATTCTAAGTGTATATTAACCCGTGATGTGCAAAACAAGAGGCTCTTGGTATTGCTCACATCACAGGAAGAGGTTTCTGGGGCCAAGAGAAGAGGTTTTCTAGAGGCCAGGCATGGTGGCTCAGGTGGGTTGCTTGAGCTTAGGTATTTGAGACCAGCCTGAGCAAGAGTGAAACCCCTTCTCTACTAAAAATAGAAAAACTAGCCCGGTATTGTAGCAAGTCCCTATAGTCACAGCTACTGGGGAGGTTGAGGCAGGAAGATCCCTTGAGCCCAGGAGTTTGAGGTTGCTATGAGCTATGATAACACTGTGGCACTCTACCCAGGGTGACAGTGAGTCTCTGTCTCAAAAAAAAAAGAGAGAGAGAGAGAACTTCTAAGGAAAATTCCTAGGATGCAGGAATTATGTTGGTGTGTTCAAGAAGCTGAGAGAAATCTTGGTGGGCAGAATGAAGGAAGCAAGAAAGGAAAGTAAGTGATATGGTCAGATAGGTGCAGTGGCTGGGGAGGTGCTGCCATGGAAGGAAGGCACTCAGGGTTCAATCAGGGGAATTCCAGGCACTTATTTGCATTTTAATAATTATATATACATATATGACTGTATTTATTAGATACATATTTCATAAATTATATAGATATTTATTTATATGTATTTATTTATACACACTAGTTTAACAGGTAATGAAAATAGGAGAATCTGTTTTCATCCCCAGTTACAGCAAACAAATGACCAGTGTAGACAAATAAGTATGTATTTTGTGATCCTGGTTGAGGTGACTAGGGATAACTCTACAAGTGTCTCACTGTGTTGCTAACCGAGACACTGCTGATGAGAGTTACTGATCAAGCAGCGTTAGTGGGGAGCTGGGTGGGAGAAGAAAAAGAAAAACAGATGGTCAGCATGTGAACTAAATTGATCATTTCATTTTTCAATGCAAACTCCTTTAAGGAAAGAACTATTACAAAATGAAAAGGACTAGAAATAAATAAAAGATATATGACTTGAGGCTTCAAGGCATCATAGGGAACTCTTTTTTTATTTTTCCTATTTTTTATTTTTTTCTTTTTAGAAAGATTGGCTGTCAGGAAACTTGGTACAGAGTGACTCACTGCAGGGCACAGCTCTTATTTTTCAGATCTTGCTTTTTAATGATTCAAAGTTAGCAGGAAAGGCAAATGTATTATTTGACAAGTTCAGTGTGCACTGCCATTACTTACAGTGGTACTGAGAGCTTTTTAACAAAGGAGGAAACATTGCTGCATTGACAGTAAAATTAGGGAATTGTGCAGGTGCATTATGTTGAGTTGACAATGAAACGTCTATGGCACACCTGTGTTATGGTAAATGATACAAACGGCATGAGAAAACCAGCAAGGCGGCATTGTTCTTCCTTGTTTTAAAGGCAAGGGGTCATGAAGATAATGCTGACACTGGCTCATTTTTAATGGATTTTAAATAAGTTTCTAACCTATTGAAATCACACACAGCATGTGCAATGACTTGCTCTGATTTTGCAGAGAGGGAGCTGGATAATGGAAAAAACAGAAATATCCAGGTTCTTTCTCTGTGGTGCTTCCCACCGCCCTTCCCTCTCCACTGAGGCCTGCGGCAGGTCCATGACTGCACCAGCATCAAGTGAGGAACCGAACCTTACAAGTCAGCCAAACATGGTGTTTGTTCCATCCTCTGACCCTGCCCCTGTCCCAAATTTGTAAAGTTACACTGTCAGTGATTAGAACATACTCCTCTTTCCACACTCCACTTCCCATAGTCACGCTTCCTGAGAAACCAGGACAATTGCATCAAACTAGGAGGAATCAAGTGAGAAAATGATGGATTAGAAGGAGGCCATGGTTCCCCCAAACTTGCATCACTCCTTTCAGATTGATGATTTGTCAATTTTACTCAATAAGGGACTTAGAGTGACTTGAAAATGTGAAGAGAGTTAGGAAATTAAGGACTCTTTGTGGAGATCCAGTTTTTACTCTATTCTGCTATTTAAAAAAATGTTCTCTATTGATATCACCCCAAATTTCCCTTGGTGAGTAAATGGAGGGAAAAATAGGTGGTATGTTCATACAATAGAATACTACTCAGTACTAAAAGGAATGTGACAATGTGAATGCATCTCAACTGTATTGTGATAAATAAAAGATGCCAACTATGAACAGCTGTGTGCTGTTTGATTGCATAGATATGGCCTTCTGGAAAATTTTAGACTACAGTAGTTGCCTGAGACTGGGAGTGGCTGAAGGGTGTGGACTATAAAATGTATAGAATGAGCTCATTTGAAGTAAATGGAATTAGTTGTTTTCCATTTTATTTGGAATAGTGTTTATGTGACTATGAGTATACACTATATTTTCTCAAAATCCATAAAATGGTATAGCAAAAGTCAAACTTATGTACATTTATGTAAATTATGTAAATTATACATCACTTATCAATAACGTCTTCAAAATTGGTTTTAGTTGAAAATTACATTTCCTTCTAATTTTGGTTAAAAGAATGGCACACCGTTCTTCTTTTTCTTCCTGTAACATGCCATGATGCATCTATGAGACGCTGTGATTCAACATTCCTTCTGGATTACAGGCATTGTGTGTTGCTTTGATTCTTCATTTTTTTTACTTTTTGAAAAAAAAAATTTTTTTTTTGCAGGTTTTTGGCCGGGGCTAGGTTTGAACCCACCCCCTCCAGTATATGGGGCTGGCATCCTACTCCTTTGAGCCACAGGTGTCACCCAATTTTTTTTTTTTTTTTTACTTTTAATTGCCAAATTAATCTATCATTAAAAATGCCTTCTTACTATAAGATTATAAATATATTCTATTTTTTTACTCCCTATATTTTAATTTCTGTTACAAATAAAAAAGCTCTAAACAGTAAGGGAGCATATTTCAAACATTTTCATTATACTGAATTCTAAGTATGATGTGTTGCTAATAAGCAGGCAGGACTTCAACAAAACTGTCCTTTACAGCTAAAGGACATTTAGGTATTTTCTTCTGCTTGTAGCACCAAATCAAAGCAAGTATGGCGTCTAAAATTCACCCTTTTATTTTCAAAAACTTAGAGAAAATAAATACTTTCCCAGAAAAAAAAGTTAGCAAAATTGACCTTCTAATAACAACAGTCAAAAATCTAAAGAGACCAATAAGAGATTGACAACATAATTAACATAATTATTATTTAAGAAAATACTAAAATAGCAATAAAATTCAAGAAGTGATTGTTGACTTGTTCAGAACAAATAATTTTAATGATAAGTTTATGACAGAGGAAAAACTTGGGAAGCTCTTGCTCTTCATGTTTGGTTGAAAAAAAAAAAAAGAAAATATTCCATTAATATGAGAGGCAAGTTCTATAAAATATTTGTGAATAATTTTGAAAAGAAAAGGACTTGGGTGAAAAAAATTATAAAATACTATTAAGAGACATAAAACAAGTTTATGTGACACAAAATATATTGAAATCAGACAGGAAATCATGAAAAAGAATAGTGAGTTAAAATTTCTCAAATACTAACCCTACTCGGGTAACAAAGTCAATACGCACAAATTAATGGCATTCCTACATGCCAACAATAGTTAAGCTGATAATCCAATCAAAGACACAATACTTACTACAATGATAACAAAGAAAATAAAACACCTAGGAATGTATTTAACCAAGGAGGTAAAAGACCTCTATAAGGAGAACTATGGGTTATGGAGGAAGGAAAGAGCAGAAGAGGTAAACTAATGGAAAAACAAATCACACTTATGGATAGGTAGACTTGACATTTGTTGAGGTTCACATGGACCCCAGTCTGGGACAGTGCTGGAAAAGGGAGAAAGACAGTGGTGGAAAAATCAAGAGACTTCATACCACCAACCTTATAGCATAACACCTGGAAACCTAGAAGGGCATACACTGTTTCATGTGCCAGCTAGCTGAAAGAGTGCAGCAACCTGTGCTGCTTCTAAGGAGTCTTTTTATTAGGGACATAACAGCAGGTGCACAAGAATGCACAGCAGTCAGTAGTCAGCAGCAATGTTACAAAGGAAAAAGGGGCAATTACAGCCCCCAGGAAGGTTGGGTAAAGAGAAAACAAGGACATAGGGTAAGGGAACAGATGTATAAGTGACCAGATAACTCAGAGTGCAAGTAGAAGAAAGAGGGAAAAGAGCAAGTCTCATCTCCTCAGGCAGACACCCCAGCTTCTCTAGTCTAAGTCACCTGTGATGCTGACTTCCCCATGCAGGGACAGTCACACAGACATTTCCCTGACAGGGCACCTTATCCTGAGCTGGAAGGCCTGGAAGGAATTTAGTCTATCTACCTCCCACAAACATTGTTAAAATTGTAGATACTACCCAAAGTGATTGATCTGCAGCTTCAATGCAACTCCCATTAAAGTACCAATGTCATTTTTCACAGATCTAGGAAAGGTAATTGAACTTTCTGTATGGAATCAGAAAAGAGCCTGAATAGCTGAAGTTATCTTAAGCAAAAAGAACAAATCAGGAGACACCCCCTTACCAGACTTTAAGCTATACTACAAGGATATAGAGCAGAGACATACACCAGTGGATTAGAGCAAAATCCCAGATTTAAAACTGTCCTCATATTACTATCTGATCTTTTACAAATCAAACCATAATTTAAACTTGGGAAAAGATTCCCCATTGAATAAATGATTCTGGGAAAATTGGATAGCCACATGCATAAGGTTGAAACAGGATCTGCACCTTTCACCTCTCACAAAAATTAATTCATGATGGATAACAGACTTAAAACTAAGGCATGAAACTATAATAATTCCAGAAGAAAATGTTGAAAAACTCTTACAGATGTTGGTCTAGGCAAAGAATTTATGAGGTCACACAATTAAATTTGCAAACTCATTCTAGTAAAGGTGCTACATGCCTCGTTGCTGAATATCACTACAGTCACCTTTGAAGTACTCCTATGGAAAACTTTGCACTGACACCAGCACCTAGTTCACCCTTCAAAGCAACTTGGAATTATTTTCCTGGAATGGCTATTAGAGGTGCCATCATATGAGGTTTGAAAATTATGTTCACTAACTTATAGAAAAAGTACTCAACCTAGAAAAAAAAGTTAATTGACAACCTATAGAATGGGAGAAAATATTTGCATGTTGTACATCAGATAAATGACTGAAACTCAGAATCTATTAAGAACTTAAGCAAATTATCAAGGAAAATATCAAATAACACCATAGAAATGGAGGTGGAGCATGATGGTGGACAGGACGAACTTGTAGCCCACCTCTCCCGAGCCATCAGGAGAGAGGAAAGGGCGTCTGGACCTTCCCCGAGTGTGGATTATTGGTGTGAATGGACAGCTGGAGACGCTCAGTGAAGTGGCGGATTGCTATATCTGAGGGGTAATTTAAAACCACAGACTCTGTTAAAGAGATTCTTCCCTGCCTGGCCGTGCCGGCCAGCAGGCCCCTCCCTTACAGAGGGCAGCGGCTTGCAAATGCTGACAAAACCCAATTAACAAATATTTATTCCTGAACTGAGAGAGGCATCCAAAAGGAGAGCCACTCAAAACCATGGGGAACCAGGCAACCTGTTGGACAATTGAAGGTCAGGGAGCCCACCCAGGAAACAGACATTTTGAACCACCCAAGGGCGGGCACCCTCCCCCAGACCAGCAGGGATTGAGCAAGACCACAACATTCCTGCTGAAGAAAGTTGGAGGGGGTTGGCGGATCAGGCTGCGCTGTGAACTGGCTGGTCCCGATCAAAAAGGGAAACTCCGAACCATAAAACTCAGAGTGGGGTCCCCGAGTCGTCCAGCTGCGCAGACCGACTCGCACCGTGCCAGCCGTGCAAACTGGCTCCCACAGTGGCCGCGAACCCAGCAGCACCCCCCCCACACAGAGGATTGTAGTCGCCAGCTTGCAGGAGAACCTGGGAGCAGAGTGGAAAGATTTGAGAAGTGTGGACTTCTGTACTGAGTGGGAAGGTTGGTTGCGAGTGCTGTCTTGAGCAAAATAGCTGAGGTTACACATTACTTAGGTGACCAACTTTTACAGAAATTCCAAAATGGCTATTGGCCATGGAAGGAGGTTACCATGGTAACAGTATAAACTGTAAATCAGGTATAAGCCTGGTAACTGCACACAGCGCCACCTGGTGTAGAGAAAGTATATTGCAGCATGATTATATTTCTACAAAAGCTAAAGCTTACATCACACATATAGATGTATATTTCTACATACAAGAACAATTTTTTTCTAGATGGTGCCTTTCTTTTTATGTTTGCTTTTTTCTTTCTTTTTTTTTCTTTGTTTTGTTTGTTTGTTTTTGCTCTTTTGCTCTGTTTTTTCCTCACCATTTATTTGGAGGAGCTTTTGTTAATTTTTTATTATTACTTTTTAAATAGATATATATTTTTTATTTCTATTTTTCCTAATTTTAATTTCTCCTTTCTTCTCCTTTAACTTTTCTACAAACACCACTTTTTTATCTTTTTTTAAAAATTATTTTACAACTAACACTATTTTTATTGCAGTTGTTTTTATGTTGCTGTTATCGTGGGTGTTGTCTGTATGTCTATGTGTCTCCGTCTGTTTCTGTATCTATGGGCTTGTGTGTCTGGTAGTCTTTGTATCTGTCTATTTACTCATTTTCCCTCAATGAGCTTGGTGTTACAACCTGCAACACTGAGCTCCCAGCACCCCCCTCCACTCTCACTCTGAGGTCTGGAGGACTGTCCCCCAGGAGTCCAGATTCTGGGGTGACTGCTTGAGAAGTGTAGACAGGACCTGGACTGCAGCTGGATAGTGCCAATTCTACAGCACAGGAATGAGGAGACAACGGTCGGCTAAGAGGGAATCACGAAGGAGCAGCGGTGCCCCGAGGTGCAGAGCAGCAGCATCTTTATCAATAACAAGGCCCACTCCCAGATATCCTGTAGCCACTCCTATGTTTCCCTGGGCAATCAGATGAGGCCGGGCATCTTCTCAGATGGCAACCACCACGGAACAGACCTAGGACTGAAACACAGGCACCATGAGTAAAGGGTTTGCCAAAGGCAGTACTGGCTTAGGTGGAATGCGGGGACTAGAAAACGCACCCCCAGAGCTGGGAAACTTCCAGAATGGGGCTGATCCAAAGGACCGCTCTACTGAGCCTAAGACACACCTGGCCCTCAGGGAATCATCAGCCTATAGACAAAGGAGGCCAATAGGCTACAGCTGACATCTAACTGTGCTGCAAATACAAACCTGCAGGAGTAAAGACAGGGCCTGAGGCACGGGTTCTGGGAACTCAAGTCAGCCTCTCCTCTGCAGAGGAATGCAGCAAGGACTCTGCAGAGTCAGAAACAAACTCCCACAGGGTAGTTTCCTTCAGCCAGTAACTTAAATTAAGGGTAGGGCAGGAACTGAGTAAATACCCCCAGACTCCATCAACTGCCTGAGGTTGACAGGCCTCACCACCCCCTGCTGGATAGAGGCCAAGAGCAGTGGCTTGGATGAGCAGATACAGACTTTCCTGGGATTTAGGCAGGTACAAACCTCTGGAGTATCTGATCACTGCAGACAACTGACTGGGTCACAGCCCTGTGGGGCTAGCAGTGACTTGGTGCAACAGAGCTGCAAGATGGGAAAGGAGGCATCAACCTTCCCAGACTGATCTATTTACTAGGCGGCTCATCCTGATTCCAGGAAGCACAGGAGCAAGCCATATTAGAGTAGTCACGAGACACCTGTGATTCAGCTCTCAGAGAACTCTTAAACTCTCCCACCCAAGACAGGTGCTGACTGAAACAATTGATTTGGACCATTTGAAATGAGTCAATCGCCTAAGGACTCTTCTGGTGATTGCCTGGGTGTGTGGCTGTAGGAAGGTTTCATTCTCTTTTTTGAATTGTTCCCTGTTGTGGGTGGGGAGACTTAATTGCTGGTATTTCTCCACAGCTGAGACTTCAACCCAGAGTAACTGTTTCACTAGGGTTGAACAGAAACCAGCTGAAAACAAGACAGAACCACTTAGACACACCACACGAAACAGGGCACCAGTTTCTCAGGCCACAGCACTCTATGGGTCCTCAACAAAACTCCAGGAGAAAAATCAAAGAAACTAAAACAATCATGGGGCAGAATCAGTGGAAAAACTCTGATAACAAGAATAACCAGAATAGATCAACACCCCCAAGGACAGATACGGCAGAGGTAATTGAAGATCCCATTCACAAACAACTGGCTGAGATGTCAGAAATCAAATTCAGAATTTGCATGGCAAACAAGATTAATAAAATGAAATTAGGAATTCAAGGAGAAATTCAAAAGTTGTCTCAAGAATTTAAAGAATTTAAAGACAAAACCACTAAAGACTTAGACACACTGAAGCAAGAATTTGCAGCCCTCAAAGATCTGAAAAATACAGTAGAATCTCACAGTAACAGAGTGGAGCAAGCAGAGGAAAGGATCTCAGACATTGAAGACAAAGCCTTTGAACACTCCCAAACTATCAAAGAGAAAGAGAAATAGAGAGCAAAAATGGATCATTCTCTCAGAGAGCTCTGGGATAATTTGAAGAAGGCCAACCTCCAAATCATTGGAATTCCTGAAACCAATGAAGTGGCCTCGCTGGAAGTGGCCTGAAACCAATGAAGAGGCCCTTCTGCATGAAATTATAAAAGAGAATTTTCCAGACATGCCTAGAGATTCAGAAATACAAATAGCAGACAGCTTCAGAACCCCAACACAACTCAACCCCAATAAGACATCCCCCAGGCATATCATAATTAACTTCAGAAAAGTTAATACCAAGGAGAAGATTCTCAGAGCTGTCAGGCAAGGGAAAGCCATTACATACAAAGGGAAGAATATTAGAATGACTGCAAATCTCTCTGCTGAAAATTTTCAATCCAGAAGAGGGTGGTCATCGACTTTTAATCTCCTAAAGCAAAATAACTTTCAACCC
>CAUYPK010033196.1:0-23149 GCA_963574355.1 Loris lydekkerianus
AAATGTCTTAACACAATAACTGTGAAATTGCCAGGAAGGCTATGTTAACCAGTGTGATGTAAATGTGTCAACCGGTCTGTGAAACTAGTGTGTGATGCCCCATGATCATATCAATGTACACAGCTATGATTTAATTAAAAATAAATAAATAAATTAAAAAAAAAAAAAACTGTGCTGGGAAACTGGATATCTATATGCAGAAGAATGGAATTTGATGCTTATCTTTTGCCATATACAAAAATCAAATAAAAATTGGTTAAAGACTTAAATCTAAGTCCTGAAATTATGAATCTACTGTAAAAAAAAAACTTAGGAGAAATGGTGCAGGACACTGGTCTAGGCAAGAACTTCTTGAGGAATACCCCACAAGTGCAGGCAGGCAAAGCAAAATTGGAGGACTGCAATCGAATCAGCTACAAAGTTTCCACAAAGCCCAAGGAACCCTTAACAAATGGACAATGCAACCCACAAAGTAAGAGAAATGATTTGCAAACTGCCTGTCTGGCAAGCAATTGATAGCTAGAATGCACGGATATAAGGAACTCCAGCAACTTGATAGGAAAAAAATCAAATAATCCTATTAAAAATGGACTAAATATTGCAGTAGACATTTCTCCAAATAAGATGTAAAAATGGCCAAGAAGTATATTAGAAGAAATGTTCAACATAATCAGTTACCAGAGAAATATAAATCAAAACTACCATGAAACATCATCTCACCTCAATTAAAACGTTTTTTATTAGAAAGACAGGCAGTTGTGAATGCTGGCAGAGAGGAACCCTCCTACACTGTTGGTGAGAATGTAAATTAGTGCAACCACTAAAGGAATAGTATGGAAGTTCCTCAAAAAGACAAAAATTAAACTACCGTAGGCACTAATAATGTCACTGCTAGGTAAATGCCTGAATAGTGAACATATATGTGCACTCCCGTGTTCATTGTAGCTCTGTTCAAATGCCGAGGCTTGGAATCACCCTGAGTGTCCGTCAACAGATGAGTGGGTGGTACAGACACAGGACAGGGCGGAGAGCAAAGTCCTGCGTCTACTACAACATGGGTGGCACTGGGGAAAATAAGACAATCACAGAAGGGCGGATTTCACATATTCTCACTCAGATGTGGGAGCTCAATGTTAGAACAGTCAAGAAGAGGAGTAGGAATAAAATGAAAACCAAAAGGGTATTATGACAAAACTTGTTGCAACATGTTACAATGTGCACGTCGTCCACATGCTCCATCTCCATCGAGTTACGATAGGAAAACCTCACTTCTTAGCCTGTTTACAAATGTTGCTCCCAGTTCTTTCAAAGACAAAAAAACTCTTGATATTTTTGATTTATTATGTTATTATTTTTAAATAAGGAACCCTTATATAGCTATTTACAGGGGATCTCTTTACAACCTCCCAATATTAAGAAGTAGCATATTCTAATTTGGTTGTGTGATTCATTCATGTGTTAGCACAACTGGAAGAAATTAACGAAGAAAAGAATAAATAAAGTAATTTGCTTCTTTCTTTCTTGTCTTTGTCCTCAACTTAGTTTTTCTTTCTCTTTGTTTTGTAAGTTTGGCATTTGCATCTTCAATTATATAAGTATTGCATTTCAAACAATTACATTCATGTGTTGTCTTTTATTAACCATGCTACCTATGAATGTATTTATCTAAATGTCATTTATTATTTTGTGTTTAAAATGCCAAGCACTAACATGTGACTTGTATGTGTCATATTTTGAAAAATTTATTACCTGTATCAAAACACCAATATACATTCATCACTCTAGTGATTTATACCTTTGAAGATATTAAATTTGGTTGAGAACATAGGTGCCATATTCACAAAATATATTATGTCAAAGTGAAGATTAAAAATGCATATTTCATTTGTAAGTTTACTTTTTCCCAAATATATTGTATAAACTTGTTTAAAAGGGTGTTGAGTTTTTATTCAGAAAGATAACTAAAACTGAGGTGATTGTAAACAAGTAGGTATATGAAAAGGGATTGTAAAATACCGATTTTGAGATTAGAAGAAAAGACAAACCTTATTATAACCGTTTTAGCTCCCGCAGGCTGCTGTGTTAGAGAATATAAATGTTAGTCCCGGATGGTGGGAAATGCTATGGCCGTGGGGTAGATTCAGAGCAGAGGGAAAATGAAGACTTTCATTATCTTTCTCTGATGAACTTTGGGAAAGTAGGAGGGAAGGCTGGTGGGAAGATTCAGGTTGTGTCTTCTTCATGAGGGCCACAGCTAGCAGAGGCGACTGCCTCCAGGCTGGGGTGTGATCTAAGATATCTTATAACATAGGCACTTCTGTATTTAAGGCTTTGATGTTTACCCAGGTAGTGAGAAAGGATTTTGCAATGGAGACTCAGCAGATCTGGAGCTTTAGAGGATTTCAAGTCCTCAAGATATAACATAATGCTTGCCTGAAAATGGTTGCTGAATTCATTCCTTTCTCAGTGTTTGTAGGACTGCCTCTATAACGCGTGTGGATCAACTTCTGGAGGTTTCTTAAAAATTTCATTGTTTGTTTCTGTTAACAGTGCCACGCCTTTTCTTTTTATGGCTTTGTAGTATGTATTTTATACTTGGTACTGTCCGTCTTTTTATTTTCCTAATAGTTTTACTTATATTCTTACAAAAAAATTTAAAATTAAATTTTAAATTGATTGCATGTAAAATTGCCATATTCACAATTTCAGCTTATTCCATATAGATATATTTCTTTAGTTATTCATGTTTCTCTTCACTTCTTTTACTAGAGGATTTAACTATTTCCCCACAAAGGTGTAAATTATTTTTCAAATTCATAGATATTTTATGGTTTGGTTATTTAATTTTCCATTACATTTGTATTTTTAAAAATTAATGAATAAATATGTCAAGTATCCAGCAACATACCAAAGTGGCATAATAACATCTACATATCCAATAACAGAAGATATTTAGCTGCCCCAAATTATAAAAACTGCACACATTTTTAAAGTGTTTATTATGCAGGCACTGTTATAAATATTTTTGTGTATATTAACTCAGTAACCCTCAGGAAAACCTTTTGCACAAGATACAATTAATTATCCTTACCTTATACATGAGGGAACTGAATCACAGAGAGAGATCATACAACTTGCCTCAGTTATACAGATGGTGATTGTAGGAGCTTCAATTCAAAGCCTCGCATGGGGCTCTCAAGCATGTGCTCTAACCTATGATGCGTCTTTTTTCTAAATAAGTTTATTAATACAAAGAGAGTTGAAACCTCATTAGCAAAGCCCTATCACATTTGGAAGTACAAGTCGGTATCTTGTGAGATAGAGAGGAAGAAAGTGAAAATCCCTGAGAAACAGAGTGACACATCTGTCTCGGCATCCTCAACATCTAGTGCACTGCCCAGGGCAGAGCACAGTCTTGATAAATATGGGCTGAGTAAACCCTTCTGTGACATGGCAAACGAATAAAAGAAATGTGGTCCATGTCCCTAAAATTGATACTGCCATTATTACGGAGTCACTTCTAATTATTTGTTTCTTTCAGTATTAACATTACATGCTTATATTTTCATATAAGCATTTCAAGATACATCAGATAGAATTAACCAAGTTTAATACCTAACTCAGTAGAATTTACAAATTCAATTTCTACTTACAAAAATTTAGGGAAAAGAAGTGGGTGAGAATTTTAGGGTTTAGTCAAGGTTTTCATAGCAGTTGTGAGAATTACATTACCTGCCTAAATTCCATTCTTTCTCTTACCCCCCAAAATCACTGCACCTGTATTCGCCAGGGTTCTCCAGAGAAATAAAACCGGTAGACTTATGTACACACACAAGAATGTATATGGAGAGAGAGAGATTTATTATAAGGAATTGACCCAGGTAATTGCGTCTGATAAGTCCCAGGAACAGATCTACAATCTAGAGACCCAGGAGAGCCAGATGCAGTCTGGTGCAGATTCAGTCCAAGTCCAAGGCCCCAGAAGCAGGATAGCTTGGGACAGATCCAGTATAGAGCCAGCAGGCTTGGGGCCCAGGAGAAGCTAATCTTTCAGTTTGAGAAAAAAGACGGGAGAAAGTTGACATCCCAGGCTGAAGGCAGTCAAGCCTGAGGAACTCTCTCTCACTGAGGGGACAATCACAGTTTTGGACAATGTCCCCTCAGTAGGGAGGGCAGTCTGCTTTACTCCCTCTCTCAGAGTAACGTTCATCTCATCTAAAAGCACCTTCACAGAAACATGGGTGCAAACATGTTTGACCAAAATGTCAGTATCATGTGGCCCCAGTCAATTTCACACTAAAATTACCCCTCATTACACCACAAATCAAGTATTTGAGGAAGCTCCTGCAGGATTCCTCAGTTTATGGACACATCTGCCTATCTATCTGCGCACACTTTGTTTTCCTTGCTGCTCCTGAGTCAAGGGTGTTTTGGTACATTGGTATCCAGTCGATTACTGAGCCTATGTACCCCAGCATTTGCAAGCCAGTTGCTTAGAATTCATTCTGATTTTTCAGTCTCCATGGAGCATGGTAGTTGAATATTTTTTGTGGTGCCCCTGGATATAACCTAGATAATGGTCCTGTGACACTGCATTATTGTGGTATGCTGAGCTGTGTTTGCCAAACTAAATCAGTTACTGACTGTTTTCATCAAACATTTGAACTCTGGGTGTCTTCCAAGAAGATTTTTCTCCTATTTCTTTTTGGTAAAACAGTATCCTTAGGAGGTCAGGAGAGAGAAGACTGCTGATTGATAGGTCTTCTGAGAGCAAGCATGACAAAGTAAGGGTAACTGGAAAGCCTAGTAAAAATCGGCACTTTTAAAGATTAATACATTTGTGACTTTTTCTAAGTTTCGATTTACGTAATTCTTTACATAAAATTGTAGCCCTTATCGCAAATATAAATATCGTACTTCAATCTATTGTGTTATGTGAAAATGAGCAAGAGAATGGACACCTTTCAGCATCTCTCATCCATAATATAAATTATAATTTTATTTTTTAAATTTTTTCATATTTGACATTTTTATTTCAGAATTTCAGGGAGTACACGTTTTGTTAGCATACTTTGCTTTTGTACAGATTGAGTCAAGTTATCAGCTTCCCTTTACTGGGACTGGGCCCTCCCCTCCTCTCCCCTGTCCGGTTGTCACTGAGGCCTACGTCCCTATGTGCACCTGGTGTTCATGAGCAGTTCCAACTTGGTATTTTTTCCTTTCATTTTTCCTTTCATTTTTCTTTTCTTTTCTTTTCTTCTCTTTTCTTTTCTTTTCTTTTCTTTTCTTTTCTTTTCTTTTCTTTTCTTTTCTTATTAAATCATAGCTATGTACATTAATGCAACTATGGTGTACAATGTGCTGGTTTTATATACAATTTGAAATATTTTCATCAAACTGTTTAACACAGCCTTTACCTCATTTTCTTAGTTATAGCGTTATTCAAATAGCTTTCTGAAATTTTTAAATTTTAAGTAGCAAATAAGTATTCTATTAAGGTTCAAATTAGCATATATTACAGTAAAAATAAACTGAAATTTGGAGGATTTTCACCACCTGATTTGACAACTTCTCTAAAGCTATGGTAATCAAGGCAGTGTGATACTATTTTTTTTTTTTTTTTCAGATTCCAACCTAGTTCAGGTGGGGTACTTTATTTATTTATTTTTTTTTTATTATAGATAAAAATATGCACCATAGACGTGGCCCAACCCATCACCCTCCCTCCACCCAAACCTCCCCCCTCCCTTCCCCTTTCTTGGTCCTTTCCTCATAGTCTTGTGGTATAGTTGGGTTATAGCCTTCATGTGAAAGCTATAGTTTACCTTCATAGTAGGGCTGAGTACATTGGGTACTTTTTCTTCCATTCCTGGGATCCTTTGCTAAGGAGAATATGTTCCAGCTCCATCCATGTAATCATGAAAGAGGTAAAATCTCCATCTTTCTTTAAGGCTGCATAGTATTCCATGGTATACATGTACCACAATTTGCTAGTCCATTCCTGGGTCGATGGGCACTTGGGCGTCTTCCATGACTTAGAAAAATGGATGAATTGTATGGTAAGAAAACTCCGTATCAAAAAGGCTGTTAAATTTATTTTAATGTGAAAGTGGTTGGTCTCAGAGTGGTTGCTCTGACCAGTAGACACATTTTGTCTACTTACCTAGGTCTGTAACTCCTACCCAGTCTGACTGCCCCCAGGACTGAATTTTGCACTTCTTTGAGTTCTAATTCTAAACACCTTTGGCCTTGATGAGATCCTTAGTTATGCAAACATGTTTTTGATCTAACCTAATGGAATCTTGCATTCTTTCAAAATCTTAGGACCAGCCAGCCCTGAGGGATAGTTAAACTGATATCCAAGGAATTCTAGAAACCTATCCTTGCTTTCCACCACCACACATGAAACTATACTACTGCCAAGTTGTGATGTTGGCGATGCTGTGACTATTCTTAGTATGCCTTTCCTTGGCTGAAGAATAATTCACAAATAATAATCCAAATCATCAATTTGCCAAAATTATTTGAAATTTTATTATTTTGCTCATTGTAAAAGTTTATCTAAATTAATCATGGGAATGATGATTTATCAGGAATAATTGTAGCTGTAATAAGGGAGTTTAATTTATCAAAACCGAGAGATCATACATCTATTTAGTCTTATGAGTACACTTAATATTTAGAAAAGAAGCCAAATTTTTAGCAATTCATCATAAAGCAATAAGTGGATACATGTGACTGTAGGACTTTTGACTTTCAATTCATGTAGAAATTTTGTAGTTCATACTGTTATGGGCTAAATTGTGTCCCCTCCAAATTTAGATGTAAAAGGTCTAACCTCCAGCATGGCTGTCTTTGGAGATAGGACCTTAAAGGAGATATTTATGTTAAAGGAGCACTTAATGGTGGAGTTCTAATCTGATAGAGCTAAAGTACTTATAAAGGGACCTTGGGAGTGCTCACATAAAAAGGGAAGGTCATGTGAGAACAGGAAGAGAAAGTACCCCAAGCCGACACAAGAGGCCTCACCAGACACCAACCCTGGTGCACCTTGAACTTGGATTCCAGCCGCAGGAACTATGAGAAAGTGAATTTTAATTGTTTAAGTCACCCGGTCTGTGGTGTGCTGTTAAAACATCCCAAGCAAACTAATACACTACCAACTTTTCAAAATTATTTTGATCCCACTTTGTATTTTGAACAACCTTTTAGTGTTTTTTAAAGATTATTTAACTAGTTTCCCAACTGGCATAGCAACTTCAACTTGTTTTTATCAGTTTGAGGCCAGAATTTGCAATGGGGTGGTTCCTGTATCTTTCTATAATAGGTTATTTTATGTTTGTGTCTTTATTCATTTTTTGCATTCTTTGGGGATCTGAAACTATTTTATTCTTCTTTGCATAATTCTTTGTTCATGGTCAATGTATTTCAACTTTGAGATTCTACTCAAAGTAAGTATAGTCATCTCTTCTCAGCATCTTCACTTCCCTGGTGTACACAGGGGATGACCCCTGTCAGGAAAACGTGACCCCTGCTAGAAAGCAAGCTTTCAGCAAATTGTGTATCTGAACCTGTAGTTCAGCTTTCATTTTTCTGTATTTCTTTTCACTCTAGCCATTTGCAATGGACCTATCAGTGCAGAAAGGTGTCACATTCATGGCTTTTGATATTTGTAATACTGACCACTTCTCAAATGTTTATACCGTATGCAATGTGTTCACATTGTGTTGGGTTGGGTAACTCAATGGTAAATTGAGAAAAGTACAGAAGGCTAGATTCAAAATACGGTGAAAAGAAAACCCATCTTCTTGTTTATAAACCATAAGACATTCAATATAATTATATTCAAAATTCACAACATAGAGGAAGGTATTTTTATTCCCCAAAGTCAGAATATGATAAAACCTGTGATATTCTCGTTTGGCTAGCCACGGGGCTACAGAAAAACCAAGGCAAATGAAACCTCTGGGAAAAACATCCTGAAAAGTGTTGCAATCATCTCATGCATCACGGTTACTGATAGCATTAGACAAAGTTAATTGGAAACAATTTGATTTTCAGCAAATTGCTCATTCGACAAATTGATTTTCCAGGAAGTTGATTTTCTCCTCTCCGTTTTTGAATGTATGTGTCACAAACACACCTCTGTACAGAAATGTAAGCAGTAAAGTAAATTCATTCAGTAACTGTGATTTTTTTTCCTAGCACTTCATCTCCGTAGTCAAAACTGAAGGAAACAGCCTCTCAGATGATACATTTGCCATCTGAAGAGACAACTTTCAAACTGGAAAAGTTTTTAATCTTCACTAAGTGACAAATGCAAGCTTGGCTAGTGACAAATTTAATCTCATCGGCGGCATTTTTTTGGTGTTGCGTGCTAACTAGAAAGATGGCTGTATTCAGGCCGGACATTTTAAAGCACTTAGGGAAACAGCTACTTAACATGTAACATTTTTCCCTCTTCAAAACAAACTTATCTTTCTCAGGGTTGGAAGTGATAAATATACTGAATGGAAATGATTACTTCACAGTGATTGCACGTGGTTATCCGCCCTGCACTATTAATGTGCAATAAATAGATGTTTTAAATATTTGCTCCTAGAGGTCTCTTTTTGAACTTAAGCATAAGTTATCTAAACAGTTGAAAAAAGATTTATAGTTATGAAGAGGCCTATATGTCAAGGAAAGTTTTATGATATGTTCTATAATAAATTAGCAATAAATGGATACAGGTGACTGTGGAATTTATGACCTTTAATGCTTTAATACTGCACTAAAGAAAAACTAATTATTGAGGTCCTAAAGGGTAATAAAAGAATACCATCTACAAATTGTCAAATTAAGCCATTAGTCCTAGGTATTTGAGGTAGGTGCTTTTTATTGCGGCTCAGCCAGAAAGGCAGATGCAAATAAATACAAGAGAATTCAACACCACCAAGTAGCAGAAAAGCAGCAGACAGGCTTTGTAGCTGAAATTAAAGAATCACTTCCACGATTTCTTCCGCTTAAAAATCATCATTCTTTCAGTACTCAAGTGAAGTGCTATATTTACTGTAAAAACAAAAAAAGAATAGCTTCATTAGATTTTTGCTTCCCATTTATTGAGTATTTTCCCCTAACTGCTGATGAAGTTATTTGAATACAAAAAGCCCTTGGGAAAAGTTATCTGACTAAAAAATCAAATGTAAGGTACTTGCAGGTTTCAGAACTGTCCTTCCATAAGAAATTTCAATGAAAGCACTAGTTGTTGTGAGGCATCACCACTTTCATCTTTTTTTTTTTTTTTTTTTTAATAAGAAAAAAAAAAAAGAACTCACCCATTTCGTCCTAATTTGAACCTTGCCAGAAGGTCCATGAGTTTATTTCCTAGAGGGAGGAGGGTATTGTGAAAGTCAGCCACTAAAGAGATCTTCCAGTCTTGATTCTTTCACCCTTTTAATCCATTCTCCACACTAACTCCAGAATGGTCTTTATATTTAGTGGGGGAAAAAATGTGATTATATCGCATCCCTACTTAAAATTCTTTAACGGCCTCCAACCGCTTAACCCCAACACCTTAGTGAGGCTCTGGATGCCTTTTTGATCTAGTCCCCACGGATCCTTCCAGCCACATTCCTGCCCCTGAGCCCTTAGCTCAGGCAGAGGACCCCTGGCTGTGCTTGTACGGTGTCCTGGTGACTCTCTGTGTTTACACCCTTGGTTTTCATTGTTTGAATGCTCTTTCTCCTAATTCTTCCTTTTCTTTCAGGAGAAGCTCAGATGTCACTTTATGTGTAAAAATTGTCCAGTCAGAATCCATTACTCTCTCCTCCCCTCTGTGTCCTCCAATGAGGACACCTCTCTGGTGAATTGTGGGGGTGTCTTGGTTGTTACTCAACTGGAAATCGCAGATGTCAGGACCTCATCTCCTATCTTTTCATGCCTAGCATCTACATATAATAATGCCCAATAAAGATGTATTGAGTACAAATCTGGAAAAATATTAAAAAGGGAAGAGATGATGAGAGATGGATTGTGAGTCTGAGAAGTGGGTCGGTAAACCTTTCTTCCTCTGAGATCAGAGTTAAGGAGAAGTCTTGGATAGAAACCAAGTTAGCCTCCTTGTATGTTTCATTATTTCCTTAAAATGCTGTTAAATAATGACATGGTAAAGATTATGTATTCCATGAAATGGAGAGATATTTATGCACAGATAAAAATTTAAGGGCAAATTATCCTTATAATTAATAAGGAAAATAAGGAATTAAGACCTTAGAGTTGAGGAAACTGTTGTGTTATGGGGGAAAGAGCTTAAAAGTAGAGTCAGAAGGCTGGGAGAGGGAGGCCAAGGTGGGAGAATCTCCTGAGCTTAGGACTTCGAGACCAGACTGGGCAAGAAGGAGACCCTGTCTCTACTAAAAATAGAACAAGTAGCCAGGCATTGTGGCAGGTGTCTGTAGTCCCAGCTGCTTGGGAGGCTGAGGCAGCAGGAGGATTGAACCCAGGAGTTTGAGGTTGCTGTGATCTGGGCTGATGCTGCAGCCCTGTAGCCTGGACAATAGAGTGAGACCGTCACACAAAAAACCAAAAAACAAAAATAAAAACAAAAGCCAAAAAACTAATTCAGAAGACGGAAGCAGAATCTCTTCTCATTATGCGATCTGATGGGGAGAAGGACAGGCATAATGATGGCTGCTTCACATGTTTTAATGTGAACTAAACAAGGTAATGAAGTAATGGTAACATCACCATCTATTACAGACCTACTACCCAACAAGCTTTGCGCTTCATATATATTATTGTTGATTTAATTTCTAAAAGTGTACATCGTATTGTAACCATCTTATTTCTCTGGTATTTTTCTCCAAGTGACCATTGAGGAGCTTGACTTTTCTTTGGACTTTGTAATGTCAGGCTCGTAACCAAGAGACACACAAGCTCACTGGGCAAATTCCTTGGACACAAACATCCCACAAACGTTTCTAGCATGTGCCTGTGGCTGACATTCAGTCTTTTAACCATGTGCCGCCTTAAAATCAAGTTGAATCTGTGAAACAGGTAAAAGTTTCTGTCACTTGGTATTTTGGGCCCTCTCTGTCCTGTTGCTGTTGAAAAGACCGTAGTGTTTGTACCCCAGGATGCCATGTGACCTACATAAAGACTCAGTATCTGGTGCTCAAAAGTGGCCTCTTACCCTTCCTCCAACCCGCTACGTGATCCAAAGAGGCTGATCAAACACACTCACTACATAACAATTGTAGGGCTCTGCTTCATTAGGTAAGTCTCTCTGATGAGTATTTATAATTTTAAAGAGGAATTCAAACTAACAAACCTATTTAGTCAAGAATTTTTAGTTTAAGACTAGTCCAGAGGCAGATTTACTGTGAATTCACAAACCTTCACCTTTAGGAACCCTCATTTGCTTGACTCTTCTAAATAAACATGGACCCAAATGTTTTTTTTTTTTCCCATAAATACTGTAATAATTCCTAAACAAGTCATATGTAGGAGATTCCAGCATAATTCTCCATTCTCGACTATTCCTTTGGGATTGGTATTATCTCCTTTCCAACCATCTCCACAATCACAGATTGGCAGAATGTGCTTGGGGGTAGATCTGAGGGTGGGCCAAGCAGTGAGTGTATCATTCTCAGGACCTCCAAATATTATACGTAGGACTAGCTCTCTGTGGCTCCAAGTGTGAAAATTCCATCTATCACACCTGAGTTTAAGCAAATATGTTTATCATCACTTTGTTCTAAAAAAATAAATTATTAAGAATGTATCATGTTGAAGGGGACCACAGACAATTTCTCTGTGGAGATGGGACCATTCTGCATCAGATAGTGCTGTCCACCTACTGTCTACCTATGCCTCTTTCTCACCTAATACTAACCTCATGCAAAAGTCGGTAAGCTATCCAGAGGTTGGATGTGCAAATGAGCGGATCTTATTCGAGGTGCTTTAAGGAAGATGCTGTCCCTGAGTGGAAGGTTAGAATGGCTCAGTGATTTCCTAAATACGCAGACTGTGCTGGTACAACTTGGAGATTTCAGCTGTCTGCAGAGAAACAAGAAAAGCCAGGGCAACAGAACATGCTGGTCATTATGAAATTGATCTTTCCATTTTAAGAAGAGGCCAATTTTTTGTATCCTGACATTGTGTCCTTTGAGTTCTGGTTGTGCCAGTTGAACTTCACTTATAAACCTTATTTTGTTTGCATACTGTGTTTTAGGAAATAATGATATTGAATAATTGTTCGCCTAAACATACTTGGCAAAATAAAGAACTAGCAATTCCAAGTCCTCTCTCATTTTTTTTCCTTCTAGTGTCACCCATTATTGAAATCCAAAATTCAAGAACTAAAGCATTAAAGGTCTTGAAAGCATGTTTAATGTGTTTCAAAAATTGTAATCATTGTTCATTCACTTAGTCATTTATCCAGGGCCTAGTTGCAAAGCATAGTCCTAGGTGTTATGGGATTCTGCCTTCTAAAAATGGAAGATAAGGCAGTGCAGAAAGAATAATGCAAAGTAGACAGTGAAAAGTGCTGTGTGAAGTTTGGAAAACGAGCTGGAAATTTATTCTGACACCTACAAACACAGGCAAAGCTGGAAAAGGGTAAAGACTGAGGTGTCAAATGGCATGAAAGTCATGGGTTGGACCTTTTCTATAGAGAAGGAGTCTCCCATGAAGACTGATGAGAGCTAAGGCTGGGGAAAGGAAAGACTGTTACACTCCAAATAAACATGCAGCATAAAGGGACACAGACAGGAACCAGAACATCTGTCTCAGTGGAGCCTTCACAGAACAAAGGAAATTAAATCATTTATCTCCATACCACAGAGCAGTTTGGCAATGAACTTTTTTCCATGCTAAATCTGAAAAACTATTGAACATGACCAAGGTACTACTGATTTTAGACTTAAAAAAAAAAAAAAGAAAGAAAAGAATCCTTAGAGCCAGTGCATGTTTTAAAGCAGATTCTCAATACATGGATTATATAAACAATGAGCAAAGGAAAAAGAAAAGGAAGAAAGGGAAGGACTGGGTGGAAGGAAAGACAATCACAGAAGTTACTCCTGCAAGAACCAAAGCAGGAGGAGCAGAGATGGGCTGCTGGTGGAAGACTCAGAAGTCCCTCCACTGAATGGAAAAGTTATTGTCCTCCTTTCTTACTGTCACTTAGATCTTCATCCATGAAACATACAAAGGTTGTTGGCAAAACTTACCCCCTTGTAACTGTAGAGTCTGTCCACAGTCCCCTGCCACAGGGACCCCTCCATAGGCAGCTCACAACATCACAGCTTACTTCTTTAAGAGCAGCGTGAGAGTGACAACTAGCAAGACAGAGTTGTATATAATAAGATGTAATCATTGGTGTGACATCCCATTATCTTTGCCATATACTAATTCTTAGAAGCAAGTCACAGGTCCTGCCCATGCTCCAGAGCAAGGCACGTATGGATGCCAGAAAGCAGGGTTCATTGAGGGTCAACTGAGGGTCTGTCTGCCACAGGTGCTAAAATAAACTTCTCGTATTTGGGGCATCTTTTGATGTGTCAAAAATAGACATAATGTTCCCTGAGTAAAGATTTAAAAAAAGACATGATGTAAAAGGTGAAAAGGATAATGTGGGAAAGTGTTTTAATAGGGAGAGAAGCATGCAAAGTAGTGGGAAAAAACTATTAAGAGGTACTTTTATAAACGGTTTCATAATACACTAAATAAAATTAGAGTTCATATTTCAACAATTAATTAAATGCTAATTAGTATAAAACTGAATAAATATATTTGCTAACTGATATTTTATTATCACTAAATATATTTTATCACAAATATATATTATCACAAATATATTTATTAAATATATTTGCTAGTGATATTTTTATATGATAAAACAGGATTCAGAAATAATGCTAAAACGGTACCAGCTTGCAACGTATTTAACAGAGAGAGGATTAATATCAAAAATACGAGGTGGGACAATTAAGTTCACAAACTCAAACTAGAAAAAGTTCGATACATCTCATTGCTGAATCTCACTACAGTCCCCTTTGACGTAATCCCCTTTGGAAGCTATGCACAGATGCCTGCATCTAGTCCACCCTTCAGAGCACTTTGATGATTCCAGAAAAAGAATTCTGGTAAAAACTGAACTGGAAAAAAGCTCTGGTAATTCCAAAAAAAGAGTTCAAAATTGTTTAGAAGGGTGGATGAGGTACAGGCATCAATGCATAGCTTGCCAAGGGGAATACTTTGAAGGTGACCTTAATGATATTCAGCAATGAGATAGGTAGGACATTTTTTAGGATGAGTTCGTGAACTTAACTGTCTGACTTCATACATAAAAATCTTCAGCAAATCACTACAGAAACCGCTCCTCAAAAACCACGCAAAAAACCGGGAATAGGCAATTCAGAAAGAACACAAATTGTAAATAAAGAGATAAGTGCATAATTGCCAGTGTAATTATATAAATAAACGTCAAAGCACATAACTGACAAAATAAAACAAAAAAACACGGGAACATCATGAGCTTTTACAGGTGTGGGAAGAGGACGTTCTTTAACATTTAATGAAAAGATAAGCTTTTTGGAAGGCAATTTACCAAAACGTAAAACATTTTTAAAAGGCTTACTATTTGACCCAGCAACTCTATTTTCAGGAAATTATCCTAGAAAAATATTCCCACTTTATAAAAGTAAAACACAAGGATATTGCAGCATTTTCATATCAGTGGAACACTGGAAATAACTAAAATATGATATAATAGAAAACTGAAATGTGATATGACTGTGCTATCAAATTCTATGTAAAAAAATTCAATTAAAAAAAAAGTTGACTTATGTATACTTGCTTAAAAAGAGCTCCATATCATGCCTGAGAGTCGCAGAACAGCAGATAAATTACGATATTATTTATGTAAACATGATGTGTATACATATTTAGACCCACGTGGGAAAGCCGCAGAAAAGACTGAGGCAGGGCACATTCAGCTGTGACCACCACACCTCCAGGATCGGGAGGATCAGGGGGAAATCAGAGAGACTGCCCCTCATTGTGTTTGTAACTTGATTTTTTTGGCTCACATGCACTCAGAGTGCACAATAGAACTAGAAAGAAATGAACCGACACCACCTTTTCCTTGCCTTTCTACATAGGAAAACACCTCACTAATAAAAAAAAAAAAAGAATAAATAATGTTTAGAACCAAGCACCTCAAATTCTTTATGTTTTTCCTTGCAACTCACTAACTGCATCAGTTAATTTTCTGGCTTCTAATAAAGGTAAATGAAAGAGTCAAAATTAGGGAGAAACTTCTATCTCCAGCATCAACCTATCTAACAATTTCCTGTCTCTGTCATTTATGTTCCTTATCTATCCTTGATAGTTTATACCACTTTTCATTCCGGTCCTAAAATTTCTACCTTTTCCTTCTCTGCAGGTTTATTTCCCAAAATCCATGATGTAACAGGACATAGGAGACCTCTGTCACAATATACTTGGGATTTTTAGCATCATCTGGAAAACCCTTCTCGTCTATCTTCACTCCCATAGAAGTGTCCAGTGGCTGTATTTTCTTAGCAAAATGATAACAAGCTATAAAGCATTCACCACACAATTCCAATTTATTTTGTCACAGTGAAGGACTTTTAATGCCACCTTATGTCACTTTTGAATGACAGCAGTGTTTGTCACTGTAGTCGGTGTGTTTTATTATATGTAGTAATGCCATCTTTATGGAAAGCAGCAAGCAACATTTATTTCTAAAGTTAATCATACTTTATGTCAAAAAAAGCAAACTAAAGAGCTTAAAAATTAAACCAAAAATTAAAAACATATGCCTTTAGGTATTTGCAGTTGATTGGGTAAATATGTATATAAATTATACTTAGACCTGAAGGTACTTTTTGCCCATTTTTATAATACTTCATGATTACTTCAAGTCGATGCGGTGCCTTGTAAAAGCCTACCTGTGTCGCCGTCATTCCCCAGACTCCATGAAATAAAACACATCTTTCTGGCTCAATGAAGTTCAGAGAACCTGGGTCTTCCCTCCTATAAATGTATCATATTGCATTTACTGGCTAATAAAGTCTCCAAGAACAAGATTGCCCTTCTTTTCACAACTTGATCCTTTACAAATTTACAAATGTAATGCTTTAACCTACTTGAACTCAAGGCTGGCTCACGAGGGAAGATGCGAACCAAGTGCCGTGTCTGTTCCCAGTTAGCTGGGCCCGGGCCCCAGCAGCCGTTTCAAGAGGGACAGCCTGAGGAGTGAGGCTGGCCTCTGCCACAGGCTTGTGTAGCCCTAGTTAATGAGGTTAATAAACCAAGGTCAAAACAAGAAGGCACAAGGAGAGAGTGGGCTGTGAGAAGGCAAAATCAAGGACTTGATACCAGAAGGCTAGATCACAAGGCAAGGGCAAGATTGCTATCAAGGTGAAAGCCAACTCCCCGAAAACCAAACAGAGATAAAAGTTGAAGGACAGGTGACATTCTTCAGAATCAAGGTATTTATTCTTTTGTAGCCATCAAGTGGTTAGAAGGAACTTTCTCTGCAGAGCTTCTGTGTTTAGACCATCTCAGCCCTGTCACCTGAGAAGGAGTTCATGGTGTTCACATGGCCTTGTGGAGAGTTTTGCAACAAAAAGTTCTTACCCATCATATAAAGCCCACCTAGAATAAATAATATTACTTTATTATTTTTTTTTAAAGAGTATAGCTTAGAAAGAGAAGCTGCAAAGGAGATCAATATATAAAGGAGAAACCATAATAACACTGTAGGCTGTAACTTGAATGTGACCTTGGATAAAAATGGAAGCTTCTTTTTTTAATCAAATAATAAAATGTTTTGTCTACACAGCTCAGGGCATTCTGAACTGGAAACAGCAAAACAATCAGTTTGTGTAGGAAATAGGGGGTAGGTGGAGAAAAGAAAGACCCAAGGAGAGAGAAGAAATAAGAGGTGGTGGGAAGGGGGACTAAAGGGTCCCCGTCAGAAGCAGGGGAGATGCTTCCCTCTCAGCTAGAGCAGTCTCTGTTACAACCTTAAAGCTTTGCAAGTTATCCTCACGTGAGGCTGGGTATTTTCTGAATTCCTTGGATGTGTGACACTGAGTCCATTAACTTAGTCAAATGGATAATTAAAGCTCAATAATTCAAAGAATTGCTTTCGTTTCAGTGACAACCACAAAATGAGATGCATACATTATTTAGGTAATTTCACAGCAAGACGTGTGTACCTAAAATGAGGACCTCTCTGTTTCACTCTACTAGTTGATCGTCCCCGAAAGCATGGAATAAATGGATGGTTTCTTAAGAGTCCTGAAAGGCATACAGCCCATTGATGTTTTAACAGGGCAGAAACGCCCATCCCTAGAGGTTACCAGTCGCCCCCCACCTGCCTCTCTTCCTTCTCACAGGAAACACAACCCTTGGTAACCAACTTGGTGACAGCAGCCTGTCTCTGTCTCACTGATCCTCAGATCAAAATCAAAGACCAGAGAGCACTCAGGGCTCCTGGCCACCTGGTGCTCAATCCCTCCATTTCTGAACAATTCAGAACTTGGGGGGACAGCAAGTCATATTAATCAAAATTCTGATAGACAAATGTGGGACCCTCAGGAAATAACCTAGTACAAAGTCCCCGGTTGCCAACATTTTAATCCAGGTGAAAAATCAAGTACACGACCCTCTGTGGAAGTCCTGAGGAATGAAAGGAGGGCCGTCTGGAGGCGGTGGTCCGAGAGAGGAGTGTGCTTTCCTTGAACATACACAGGGAACAACTTTCCCTATCTCTGAGTTGCTGTCTCAGTTCCAAAGTGCAGGGAGCTGAGAAAATCATGTTTGATTAACACGTGGTAAACAAAATTCGCCCTATGTTTTGGAAATAAAATGCCAGGTGGTCTTTGTTTTATAAATGTTTCTGTAGTCTTATCTTTATTTCTCATGCAGTTGAGATGCCGTGATTTTTTTCGTTGTTGTTGTTAAGATTTTAGCATAGAGAAAAGCTTTGCAATGAAAAATGTGTTTGCCGTGGTAATGTGCTGGCCTGAACATTTTGGGAAATATTTGCTTATTCTTTATAACAAATATTTGGCAGAGCAACTGTGCCTTAAATAGTAGCTGAAACTCTGTAGTGGAGATACTGTTACTTGAGAGGTAAATATTTCGGTTCAATTCAATGTAACAGAGCGACTATGGGCTTAGCACCCCCTAAGTGCTGGAAGATGCAAAAGCCACTTCTGGCTTTCCCCAATGGTTTTGAAGAGAAAAAATAAAGGACAAAGATAGTGTGTTATTAAGTGCCAGCATGTCATGCTACGGGCATATTTTTGTCTTAAAACCTTAAGGAAAAAGTAAGTTGTACCAAAGCATGGTTGAAAAAAAATGGCTGATCTTTCTTTGGTGGTGTTATGGTACAGTGGGGAAAAAATAGATTTTAAAGTCACACAGTAGTAATCCAGGCGATCAGTGAGTATCTCAGTCAGATCGCCCTTACACAGAGCTAGGTTTGAATTCTGACTTGTCCACTCGTTAGTTTTGTGATCTTAGACAAGGCTTTTGTATGTGTAGTTTTATTTTTTTTGGTTTGGTTGGTTTTTTTTTTTTTTTTTTTTTTTTAGATGGGGTCTCGTTTTGTTGGCCAGGCTAGAAACATGGTGTGATCACAGCTCACTGCAACCTCCAACTCCTGGGCTTAAGCCATTCTCCCACCTCAGCCTCCTGAGTGGTTGGCAGGCTAGTTTTTCTATTTTTTATAGAGACAGGTTCTGGCTCTGGCTTAGCCTGGTCTCCAACTCCTGGCCTCAAGCAATTGTCCCGCCTCAGATTCCCAAAGTTCTAGGGTAACAAGTGTGAACCACCTTGCCTGGTCCCCTTGGATATGATTTTAACCTCCAATTCCAATTGAAATTAATAGCACAATTTATTTATTTTAAAGCCTCAGTGAAGTGGGGGTATAAATATGAAATGGTTTTATTATTGCTCAGTCCCTACTTTTAGCATTGTTTTGAGAAAATCCACCTGTTTGATTTGAGAACTAAAATGTTTGCAATTTCTTGTCACTGTGATGAACGATACTGAGACCAGGGATTATTTTCTCACCCCAGATTCGAGTAAAATAACTTGGCTGATTGATCCATAAAAGAGTTGTTCAGGAAGGTAGTACCATAAAGCAATTCTAGAAGGTAAGACTGTCACCTAAACTGTTCACAAATTAAGACTAGCAACTTCCTCGGAGGATTCACTTCAAGCACCCAGCCTTGGTTTATACAATCACAGCTATCAGGTCACCGATAGCCCACTTCTCTCTAGGGACTCCTGACCCTGCCTCACAATACACACGTACACACCTTAAAATCACCAGTGCAGATTTCTCCACATCGAGGCCCTGCTAAGATTTTGCTACACCACTAAACTGATGTCCTCCCATATTGTAGTAGATCCAACAAACTTCTCTTTAGTTGATCAACAGGATTTTCTGGAATTGTATTATTATTATTAATTTAAGAGCATTAATAGTCAACACATCCTTAATATCTTCAGCAAGTTTTGTAATTTTCTGGGCATACTGGAATCAAAACATGCAACGTATCTGTTCTGGCTTACAAAGGTCAACTTGCACCCTCTTCAAAGCACTCATCTAAACTTTTTACCTCCCCTTGAGCATGTGTGGCTCAAGGGACCTGGAATCACCAGTTTGATCCTCTATTTAAGTAGGGGTGAGATGGGAGAGGCAGAGGCATTTGGATTGAGATGACCTTCAACCCTTTAAAGACCTGACACCTCGGGGAGGAGGAAGTACCTTCTGGGCAGCTAGTTACTAGTCAGCAGTGTGGAGGGGTTCTTTTTCATGTGGCTGCTCTGGCTGGTTTCATATGTCCTTATGTCCACCAGAATGGTGGCTTGGGTAGACAGCGGATATGGCTTCCATAGTCAACAGCATGGACATCCCACCTATAAAGGATCAAGCTATCCGTGAGTTCTTTTTTGGTGCAGTGTTGCTCCATTCTGCCTCCTCCTATACACTTTGAGCCCCTTTATGTGGAGCCAAAGGAACTACTAAGAAAATGAGAATAATAACAGAATTCTGCAGTAAGGATTAAACCCATTACTAGAATACGTAACACAGAGACGATACCGAGTAATCTTTCTTCCCTGTCACATATCATGCACTGTGTTCGTGCTACCACCTTTGTAGATAAGAAGGCAAATATGAGAATATTTTGTAAATGTAATATTTTTAAGAATATATAAGAAAAGACTCACATTTACATTTTAAAACCGGAAACCACACTACTGTGATTTCATTAAACTACACGCTAATATTAATTTATCATCGAGTTTTTTAAAATTCTAGTGAAGACCAAGAAGGAACAAAATGTTAACAACAGAGAGACATGCCCATTTTGATTTATTTTGTTGTTGCCTCTTAATAAATACTCCTGAATTCAGTCTTAAAAGTCGATGCTTCATTGTTGATGTGCTTAGCCTGTATTCAAGGTGTGAAATTACTACGTGCCAACACAAAAAGGGGAGGATACTTCTCCCAACATTTTCCATGACATATCTTAAAGACTATTGCTATTTGGGGCCGATCCAAAAGAGGACAGTGAGAAATATTTATAGCATATGAGTATAATAAAAAAAAATCATGAACGAACAATACATTAATCTGGTAGGACAGAGTTTACATTAGATCACAGGAATGAATATCAAAAATACAGGCAATACTTTTGAAAAAACAACCAGCAGTGAAAAATTTATTTATAATACAAACCAGACACTCCAAAATAATTTGTGGTTTACTTAATTCTTACCGTTCATCCTATAGTCTTTTGAATAAGCTGAAGGAAAGCACCCAAGTAACTCAGCTGTTTTTGATTTTGATTCTGAAATTTCAGTGAGATGAAAACACTAGTCTATATAACAAAAAGAGATGGCCTGTCATGTTTAGATTTTTTTCTTTCAATGTAGGTACATGTTAAAAAATGCATTCCAATAAATTACTATATTTCCAAATTTTCTCATCCTTTCTGGGCAAGTAATAATTGCATATAAATTCTGTATAAAGGAATATCACATTGCACCTTATGTGTTCTACAATATGCACTCATAGAAAAATCATTACAGTAACAAAACCAGCTGCCTGTAATGGAAAGCAAATGATTTACAATGTTCCTATGAGAAACTACTTTATTTCATATTATCATAAAAAGAACAGAACTGACTATTTGCATGACAAACAGAAGAATCCAGATATTCCAAATGCAACTCAGTTTTTCTTATTTAAATAGATATTAATACTGGAAGGTGATTTGAAAAGTCTTCTACTCTAGAGAATATTAGCAATTATAATTTTCTTAGTCATTATTAGTCCAAATGAAAGAAAAAAAATCTACAAACATTAATAGAATATAGAAAGAAATACTTGGAGTGATAGGTGCTCCTATCCTGCAACATCTGTGTTTCAAGAGCTTCCACATAGTGATTTGAACATTATATTTCATATAAACTAAGAACTAGAATGCATTTTTATTCCTAAGTGAGGCTTGACCCTGAAATTTGAACCGCACCAAAAGCCTGCCATGACTGTGTTTTAATGGTTTTTTATGTCCAATGTCATGTCTGCTCACCAATAGCCAAGTCCAAGTGAACTGGTTCTACCTACACCCCTAAGAAAGGGAGAATCCTGAGCGGACCTCAGAACCCCAGCTGTCTCCCTCCACCCAGTCACAGCTCCAGTTCATGAAGCTACTATGAACCTGCAACCTTCTCAGTTGGGAAGCTGACGCTGAAAGTCGGCACCATAAGGAGTCCTGGCAAGAAGAGGGAGCGTGACGATGATACAGGGCCCAGGTAGAGACATGATACAGGGCCCAGGTGACCATGAGTGAAGAGAGATTCAGGGAGAATCAGAAAGAGCATGGGCACAGTGGTGGTGGATTGTGGCTTCCTGCTGCTGAGAGCCCCCAAACTCCATCTCCAGTCTCCAGGATACCTAGCCTGTGATTGGCTCCGAATCTCTAATTTTGTTTCACATTTATCAATACCATAAAATCTTCCAAAACAAATTAACTTTCATTAGTCTCAGGTCCTTATAGCCAGAGAATCTATAAATTATATATGATGTGTATAAAATTAAATGTATTAGCTATATAGCTTGCAATAAGAAGTAAATATTATATGATTATATAATTATATATTATGTTTATGAATTATATTTATTATATAGTATCCCACGATGTAATGTTTATGTATTATAATATTTTATATTAATAATATTAAACATAGACATTACATATCATGTGTATAATATATTATGTATATGAAATTGCAGGTTCATATATGTCACTAAACCATAGCAAGGTCCCAGGACTCAAATATTTATGCCTGAAGTCCAAGTTCTAAGTCCCTTGTAAGTGCTATCAAATTAGAGTTTTCTTTAGTGATCATGCTTTTTATAAGTAAGTCATTCAAATTTCCTAATAAATTTTACATCAGATTCACTGGGTGGAAATAAAATACATTTTAAATATAAAATTGAAAATACACTAAATATGCACAATAAACTGGCTGTTAGCTGAAGTCTTTATCACTTATCACCATAGATCATGAGGACACAAAACTATGGTACTTCAACTATCACAGTAGCATGGGTCACCACTCTTTTTTCTTAAAATTTTTAATGTTTTTTTTATTAAATAATAGCTGTGTACATTAATGCGATCATGGGGCACCATACACTGGTTTTATAGGCCATTTGACATATTTTCATCACACTGGTTAACATAGCCTTCCTGGCATTTTCTTAGTTATTGTGTTAAGACATTTATATTCTACATTTACTAAGTTTCACATGTACCCTTGTAAGATGCACTGCAGGTGTAATCCCACCAATCACACTCCCTCCGCCCACCTCCTCCCTCCCTCCCCTCCTTCTCCCCTTTCCCCATATTCTTAGGTTATAACTGGGTTATAGCTTTCATATGAAAGCCATAAATTACTTTCACAGTAGGGCTGAGTACATTGGATACTTTTTCTTCCATTCTTGAGATACTTTACTAAGAAGAATATGTTCCAGCTCCATCCATGTGAATAAGAGTTGTTATTGTAGATTAGTAAAGTGATTTAGCTCTGCATTCAGTCAACCTAAGAC
>CAUYPK010033198.1:0-10895 GCA_963574355.1 Loris lydekkerianus
AAACACCGTGTGTGAAAGATGTGGCATGAATGGATGTCATCTGGTCAAGCCCAACTGACTGACAAAAGTTGGAAATCTAAAGAAGCCTGACATAGAACTGATAGCAAAGTGGGTTCGTGATGCATGGGAAGAGATTCCAGAAGAAATGGTGCAATGCGCCTTCAAGAAATGCAGCATTAGTAATGTGATGGATGGCAGTGAAGACTGCACTTTGTATGATACCGACAGCAGTGATGATGATATCTCCAAACTCAGTGATGATGACAATGTATATGCTGATACCCTCACATCAGATACAGCTGAAGCTCTATTTGGACATATAGATGATGATGAAGAGGAATCCAGTTTTGAAGGATTTTAACCTTTGTGATTTAGCTTAATTACCTATTAAGCTATGGTTTTCTGCACTTTATTTAAAGTTTTAAAGTTGTTGCTAGAGTACAGTTTTTCTTTAGCAATGAATATTGAAAAGCATTTAACCTACTGATTCCTCAATTATTGTAATTATTTTGGGTATATATTTTTATTTTTGAAATTTACCAATGGCTGCTGCATTTTCCACCTCCGCTTATACTCGAGTCACTAAGTTTTCCCAGTTTTTAGGGTAAAATTAAGGGGGTCGGCTTATACTCGGGTCAGCTTATACTCGATATACAGTAGGTGTAATTTGAAATTTAGACCTAATGATTTTTTTTCCAGACGGCTGGTAAGTTAAGAGAAAAGTGATATCACTTGACTCCAGTGTGAAGTCCACATCCTAAAAGATTTGCAGCTCCAGCCATCCAAAGAAGTCCAACCTACTATAAATGAAGAAATAGAAAGTGATTTTATAATACTTTCCACTTTTGCTGTACATGTTTATTTCTTGAAATATCCTATCTAGGGTGGGTAAAGAGAAAGTAGTCCAGGCTAATAATTTAGACTTAAATTACATGCATTGAAGGTACATTGAAAGTGTCATAAAAAAGTCATCTCATGTGAGTGCCAGGTTAGCTATTGCTCTAGGAATTTTTCCTTAAAAACATCTTTACCTGAGAAAATAGCTGAAGTTAATTGCATCCTTTATTTTCTTTTATTGCACAAAACATCAATAAATACTGCTGGCTTTAAGCATTGTCCATTCAAAAGTAATCACTATTTTTTTTCTATTTCCAGGTTTATCACCAGTTGTAAATTGTTAGATAAAATATGTTGTAGATATACTTTTCAAATTCAAAAGGCCTCTGAAAAACACATTTTGTTAGGATCATTAAGAAATAGAAAAATTAGGGCAGTGCCTGTGGCTCAAAGAAGTAGGGTGCCAGCCCCATATGCTGGAGGTGGTGGGTTCAAACCCAGCCCCGGACAAAAACTGCAAAAAAAAAAAAAGAAAGAAATTGGCATATTATTTATTCTTTAAATTACAATACACCATTTCTTGGTAGGTACTTCAGTCTCATTCCCATTTATATTTTCCTTTATTTCACTTTAAGTATATAAGCAGTGTATTGACCAGGTTTAACAATTAGTATCATTTCCAATCCATATTTAGGACTGTCAGAAAATAACTGAACCTTGTTATTCGTAATGCATTTTACAAATTTATAACAATTTTCACTATTAGTCTAACAAATGACAAACTAAGATCAAATTTTATTTTATCAAGGATATCAACAGCTGGAGAAAAACAAATTAATTTTTGAAGTCTTAACAGAAATGTCTCTTCCTGGATAAAATTTTCCTGCTTTTTATTCTTTTACTTCTGCATTTCTTCCTATAAAGTGTGAAAGTGCATTAAACTTTCCGTGTATATGTGATTGAGCCCAAGCAATGGAAAACATTTTGAGAGGATTATAACCTTTGCACTTACTGCTAGGTTCCCTGAGAGGACTTAAATAATCATTTGTTTGAGGCATCATAATGACGTAGCTATTGTTAAGTTTCTTAGAATCCGAAAGTTCTTTTTTTTTCTTTTTTTTTTGGTAGGATTGGGTGGGAAACTTAAGTGGTGATCTGCTATTAAGCATGATCACATTAAAATCCTAGCGACAGATTCAGATATTTCATGAACCAGTTTTATATAAAACTATAAAACCAGTTTTCTCATTTGACTAAATGCTAACTGGGATATGAAATCTGGGAGCTGCCTGTGAGTGTTAGGACATAATTTTGATTGCAACATTCTCATAAAAAATCCAGAGGACAACAGGTGTTATGCCTACAATTGATCTTTGTATGTCTGCATGCAAGTCATAAGCTAAGACATATTTCTGCCATCGAGACATGTAAAAAATTTCAGGGACTATTTGAGGTAAGGAATGCTTATACTCAGAGTATAAGCAACTCAAATTTAGTATAGGTGTTTCTACATCAGTGATTCCTAGACTTTGGGGTAACTTTGATCAGAAAAATGTCAAAGGGAAAAATATTCTTTCAAGTAAGGACATTTACAACTATTTCTTACCACTACAATTTGCAAAAGAAAAGATCATCCAATGTTTATAAACTATGGTGAGAAGACAAGGATAGCATCTATAAAAAATGAGGGCTAACAAAGAGACTTTTTAAAATAAGGGACCAAAACCATGAAATAGGGATTCCACAGAAAAATAAAGTTGGCCTTTCAGAGAAACAGAGATGTTTGAATTTGATATTATTTGTATTTGAGGTGTGAATATAATTAAATATTTGTTCCCTAAGTCAAATGTCAACTTCTAAAATTTCAATTCATTGTTTAGTTTTGAAAATAATCCCTAAGTATAATGGTAAGTTTTGTAATTTTTTAAGTAAATTTAAACTAAAACTTTGGGAGTTAGGCATATTCCATTTAGTACCATTATATCTTATTTAAGGGGCTTTTTGTAAGCCTCTATTAAAACAAATTATTTAAAAATATTAGTAGAAAAAAATAATAGAATTGGTAAATTTGTTATATTTTCACAGGATTTTTTTGTTGTTGCTTTGTTTGTTCATTTTTGAAGTTTTGGTGGATTTTTAGGAGGAAAGTATTAAAGCTGGTGGACATGATGACTCAGGCCTATAATTCTAGCACTCTGGGAGGTCAAGGCAGGTAGATTGCTTGAGATCAGCCAGAGCAAGAGCAAGACCCTGCCTCTACTAAAAATAGAAAAACTAGCCAGGTCTACTGGGAGGTGCCTGTAGTCCTACCTACTCAGGAGGCTGAGACCAGAGGATTGGGATTGCTGAACCCCAAGAGTTTGAGGTTACTGTGAGCTGCAATGATGCCATGGTACTCTACCCAGGCAGGGCGACAGAGTAAGACAATGAGAATGAAAAGAAAAGAAAAGAAAAGAGGGGGGAGGGGCAAGATGGCCAACCAGAGCCAGGCTCTGACAGAAGCTCCTGTCGAGAGGGAAGAATAATATCCAGAAAGTACCCAGTTAAACTGAAGACTGGGAGCAAAGCCAAGAGAAAAGACTAATAACTGCAGGTCACCTCTGCTGAAGCAAGCTGCGACTCCAAGAAAGCAAACTTCAGGTACAAAATTTATCCCAAAGGAAAAGTGTCTGTCCCCTCCCCCAAGAAAGTTGTGGGGTGGTTTTTTTTGTTGTTGTTTGTTTTTTTCCTTTTTCTCTTCGCTTGCTCCTGTAGGTTTTCTACAGGTGAATGGTAATCTGAGAATTTCTCATCTCACACCATGGGTAAGAGCTGTAGGAACTGGGGTCTATTTCCCCAGAGGGACCCTGCTGTGACACTGAACACTCTCTTGCCAGGCAGAAAAATTGAACTAACGTTTTCCCTGCCATTCTGAACTTCCAGTTCACCCTTCCCCCCTTCCCTGATGAACCAGAAGCCTAATCCTTGCAGAGACTGTGGAAGGAGGCTTTTGAACAGTGACCCCCCCTCCCCACCCACAAGACCAAGTGCTCTGCCTCCCATCAGCCAGAGCCTGCGAGAGCCACACGTGCTGCATTCTGTGCCCTGCCTCCACACTGTGCCCTCGCCCGCCCAGAGTTATGAGCCAAGTGCTGTCCTTGCCGAAGTCACCAGCCATAAGGCACTGCCAGAACCATGTGCAGCATCCCCCTCCCTGCTGCTGGATCCATGTGTCCCATGCTCCTGGAGCTGGTCCTACAGCCAGAACTCCCTGGGTGTGGCAGTCGCCTGCGAGCTGTGCAGGGTCACATCCCACAAAGATCCAGCAATGATAGAGCGATCCCAATCCCACTGGGGTCTAATCTTGGAGAGACACCTTCCTAACTCTGAGGACTTCCAGAGGAAACCAGAACTCACTCTTTCGGGATATTGGTGCTGCAGAGCAGCAGGGACAAAGGCACAGGGGCTGAGGGAGAAAAGCATTTGGTGATTTGTTAACCTCAGGATTCGACTCAGTCCAAGTGGAACACTCGTCAGTAGCTATTTAGTACCCGAGGCAAGCAGGCCTCAGCTCCCCGTCAGCTGGTCGCAGAGGGTAGTGGCTGGGCTGCAGGGGGATTAACCTTCCTTTGACTTTGACAGGCCCTAAGCCTTGGCACATCTGCTATTGGAGGGAGCAGGAACTCAGCCCTGTGGGGTCACCAGTGACTGGGAGTGAAAGAAGAGCAAAGTGGAAAAAAAAGACTCAGCCCCCGGGTCCAACTCAGCTACTGGGCAGGCCTTTCTGACTCCACAGAGCACTGGAGTAAGCCAAATTTGAGCAGCCAGTAGACCTCTGCCATCTAGTTGCTGGAGACCTTTCGAACTCTCCCACTTGAGACTTTGTACTGACTGGGTCTATTTGTTTGGAACTCCTAACCTGGGCCAATCACCCAATGACCCTCTTGGGTGGTACCCTGGTTGTGTGGTAACAGGAAGGGTTGATTTTCTTCTTCCAGTTGTCCATGGGGGGTTAGTGTATCTTAGTTTCTTATTTTTCTCCACAGCTAAGGCTTCACCAGAACACTGATCCACTAGGATCAGATAGGAACCAGCTGAATACAAGACAGAGCCACCTAACCCCACCACATCAAGCAGGTTTCCTCAGCCTCAGACTGTAATACTGTATGGGTCCTTTGCAAAACTATAGGGGAGAAAGCTGCAATCATCAGTCCCAGATCCTTGACAAAGGACTGGTTAACTGCAACTCCAGGAACTCCTAATCCAATTTCATATTACCTGCCTATCTAGCCAATCGTGAAAAACAATGATGAGGCAGAATCAGCGGAAAAACTTGGGCAACATGAATAATCAGAGTAGATCAACTCCCCCAAGGAATGATATGACAAACACAGCACAAGATCCCATTCATAGAAAAATGGCTGAGATGTCAGAAATTGAGTTCAGAATGTGGATAGAAAATAAGATCAACAGAATGGATGTAAAGATGGAATAAGAATTTCAAGGAGTAATTGAAAAGATGTCTCAAGAATTCAATGAATTCAAGACAAAATCATCAAAGATTTTGACACATTGAGGCAAGACTTTGCAGCCCTCAAAGATCTGAGAAATACAGTAGAATCCCTCAGTAACAGAATGGATCAGGCAGAAGAAAGGATCTCTAACATTGAAGACAAAGCTTTTGAATGCTCCCAAATACTCAAAGAGGAAAAAAAGTGGAGAACAAAAATGTATCATTCTCTCAGAGAGCTCTAGGATAATTCGAAGAGATCTAATAGTCACCTTATAGGAATACCTGAAGGTGATGAGGTTGCTGCAAAGGATACAGATGCTTTACTTCATTAAATAATCAAAGAGAATTTCCAGACATGCCAAGAGATTCTGAAATTCAGATAGCAGATAGTTTCAGAACACTGGCACCACTAAACCCAAATAAAAATTCTCATGGACACATTATAATTAGCTTCACCAAAGTTAATATAAAGAAGAAATTCTCCAAGCTGTATGATGTGAGAAAATTATAACCACAAGGGGAATAACATTAGAATGACTACAGATCACTCTGCTGGAACCTTTCAAGCTAGATGATGGTGGTCATAAACTTTAATCTCCTTAAACAAAATAACTTTCAATCCAAGATCCTGTATCCAGCTAAACTGAGTTTCATTTATGATGAAGGAATTAAATACTTTAATGACATTCACATGTTGAAGAAATTTTCTATAACTAAACCAGCTCTTCAGGATATTCTCAGACCTAACCTCCATAATGAACAGCACAATCCTCCACCACCAAAGTAAACTCACTCAGAAACTTTTAATCAAATTCCAACTTCCATGGTGGCAAAAGGATTCAAAATGTCCACTGGACTTTCAAAAAACTCAATACCCAAAATACTGTCTGGCTCATCAATACTCTCAATTAATGTGAATGGCTTGAATTGCCCTCTAAAGTGGCACAGGTTGGCTGACTGGATACAAAAACTCAGGCCAGACATCTGCTGCATAGAAGAATCTCACTTTACCTTAAAAGATAAACATAGACTCAGGGTGAAGGGTTGGTCATCTATAATTGAGGCAAATGGAAATCAGAAAAAAGCAGGTGCTGCAATTTTATTAGCCAAAGGTAAGAAAAGATAAAAATGGTCAATTCACATTTGTTAAAAGTAACAATCAATATGATGAGATTTCAATTATCAACATATATACACCTAACCACAATGTGCCTCAATTTATAAGAAAGACTCTAACATACATTAGCAACTTGATTTCCTCCAGCTCCACAATCATTAGAGATTTTAATACCCCTTTGGCAGTGTTGGATAGATCCTCCAAAAAGAAAGTAAGCAAAGAAAGTTTAGACTTAAACTTAACCATTCAACATTTGCATCTGACAGACATCTACAGAACATTTCATCCTAACAAAACTGAATATACATTCTTCTCATCAGCCCATGGATCATCTCCAAAATTGATCACATCTTACATCACAAGTCTAACCTCAGCAAATTTAAAGGAATAGAAATCATTCCTTGTATTTTCTTGGATCATGATGGAATAAAAGCTGAACTCAGTAACAACAGGAATCTGCACACTCATACAAAAACATGGAAACTAAATAACCTCATGTTGAATGACAGCTGGGTCATAGATGAGATTAAGAAGGAAATTGCCAAATTTTTGGAACAAAATGATAATGAAGACATGAACTATCAGAACCTCTGGCATACTGCAAAGGCAGTCCAAAGAGAGAAATTTATAGCATTGCAAGCCTTCCTCAAGAAAATGGAAAGAGAGAAAGTCAACAACTTAATGGGACATTTCAAGCAACTGGAAAAGGAATAACATTCCAAACCTAAACCCAGCAGAAGAAAAGAAATAACTAAAATTAGAGCAGAACTAAATGAAATTGAAAACAAAAGAATCCTACAACAGATCAATCAATCAAAGAGTTGGTTTTTTGAAAAGGTCAATAAAATAGATAAACCTTTGGCTAACCTAACCAGAAGTAAAAGAGTAAAATCCTTAATTTCATCAATCAGAAATGATAAAGGCCAAAAAACAACAGACTCCTCAGAAATTCAACAAATTCTTAATGAATATTGCATAAAACTCTATTCTCAGAAGTATAAAAAGCTGAAGGAAATAGATCAATACTTGTAAACATGCCTCCCTCCTAGACTTAGCCAGTAAGAAGTGGAAATGTTGAACAAGCCTATAACAAGCTCTGAAATAGCATCAACTATAAGAAATCTCCCCAAAAAGAAAGCCGGGACCAGATGGCTTCACATCAGAATTCTACCAAACCTTTAAAGAGGAACTCGTACCTATATTACTTAACCTTTTCCAAAACATAGAAAAATAAGAAATACTTCCCAACACATTCTATGAAGCAAATATCACCCTGATACCCAAACTAGGAAAAGATCCAACAAGGAAAGAAAATTATAGACCAATATCTCTAAGGAATATTAATGCAAAAATATTCAATAAGATCCTAGCAAACAGAATCCAACAACACATCAAACAAATTATACATCACAACCAGGTGAGTTTCATCCCAGAGTCCCAAGGATGGTTCAATATACATAAATCCATAAATATAATACATCATATAAACAAATTAAAAAACAAAGACCATATGATTCTCTTGATTGATGCAGAAAAAGCTTTTGATAATATACAGCATCCTTTCTTAATCACAATGCTTAAGAAAATAGGTATAGAAGGTACATTTTTTAAACTGATAGAGGCCATCTACAACAAACCCACAGCCAATATCATATTGAAGGGAGTAAAATTGAAATCATTTCCATTCAAATTAGGAAGCAGGCAAGGATGTCCACTGTCTCCACTGCTTTTTAATATTGAAATGGAAGTCTTAGCCACCACAATCAGGCAAGAGAAGGCAATCAAGGGGATCCAAATAGGACCAGAGGATATCAAACGGTCACTCTTCACAGATAATATGATTATATATATTGAAAACCACAGGGAATCAACTAAAAAACTCCTAGAAGTGATCAAAGAATACAGCAACGTCTCAGGATACAAAATTAACACTCATAAATCTTTAACATTTATATATACCAACAATAGTTAAGGGGAAAAAGCAATCAAGGACTCTATTCCCTTTACAGTAGTAAATATTGGGGAGTTTATCTAACAAGAGATGTGAAAGATCTCTATAAAGAGAACTATGAAACGCTGAGAAAAGAAATAGGGGAAGATGTTAACAGATGAAAAAATATACCATGCTCATGTCTGTGAAGAATCAACATTGTTAAAATGTCTATACTACCTAAAGCAATGTGCAGATTTAGTGTGATTCCTATTAAAGCACCTCTGTCATACTTTAAAGACTTGGAAAAATTAGTACTTTGTTTTATGTGGAAACAGAAAAAGCCTTGAATAGCCAAGACATTACTTACTGGTACAAAAATAGAGAAGTAGATGTATGTAACAGAATTCAAGACCAAGAAGTGAACCCAGACACTTATCATCATTTGATTTTTCATAAGTGTATTAAAAATATAAACTGGGGGGGGCAGCACCAGTGGCTCAAAGGAGTAGGGCGCCATTCCCCTATGCCAGAGGTGGCAGGTTCAAACCCAGCCCCGGCCAAAAACTGCAAAAAATAAAATAAAATAAATAATATGTATATATAAAATAATTGGGGGAGAGATTCCCTATTCAACAAATGGTCCTGGGTGAATTGGCTGGTGACCTGTAAAAGACTGAAATTGGACTCACACCATTCTCCTTTAACAAAAATTGATTCTCGCTGGTTAAAGGACTTATGACATGAAACTATAAAAAATCTTAGAGAGAGTGCAGGGGAAATTCTTGAAAAAATTGACCTGGGAGAATAATTTGTGAGGAGGAACCCCCGGGCAATTGTAGCAACACCAAAAACACATTCCTGGGATCTGATCAAATTAAAAAATTTTCTGCATTGCCAAGAACACACTAAGTAAAGCAAATAGACAGCCCTCAGAATGGGAGAGGATTTTTGTAAGTTATATTTATGACAAAGGTCTAATAACCAGAATTCACAGAGAACTCAAACTTATTACTAAGAAAAAAACAAGTGATCCTATTTCATTGTGGGCAAGAAACATGAACAGAAGCTTCTCTGAAGAAGGTAGGTGCATGCATGGTCTACAGACACATAAAAAATTTCTCATCATCTTTAATTATCAGAGAAATGAAAACCAAAACTACTCTGAGATACTATCTAACTCCAGTAAGAGAAGCCCACATCACAAAATCCAAAAACTACAGATGTTGGCATGAATGTGGAGAAAAGGGAACACTTGTGCACTGATGTGGGAATGCAAGCTAGTACGTTCCTTTTGGAAGGAAGTTTGAAGAACACTCAGGGATCTAAATGTAGACCTGCCATTTGATCCTGCAATTCCTCTTCTAGGTGTATTTCCAAAGGACCAAAAATCATTTGGCAATAAAGATATTTGCACCAGACTGTTCATTGCAGCTCAATTCATAATTGCCAAGTCATGGAAGAAGCCCAAGTGCCCATCAACCCATGAATGGATTAATAAATTGTGGTATATGTAAACCATGGAATACTATGCAGCATTAAAAAATGGAGACTTACCTTTTTTATGTCTACATGGATGGAGCTGGAAAATATTCTTTTTAGTAAAGTATCTCAGGAATGGGAAAAAATAATCCAATGTACTCAGTACTACTGTGAAACCAATGTATAATCACTCACACTTGTATATGAAAAATGAAACACAACTATAGCCTAGGATGAAGAAGGGAAGAGGAGGTAGAGGGGAAGGGAGGGGTGTGGGTTGTGAGAGAAAGGGTTAATAGGGGGACCACACCTATGAAGCATATTGCAAGTATAAGTTGGATCTATCAGGTGTAGAACACAAATGTCTTAATGTTGTAATTGAGTAAATGAGATGAAGGCTATGTTGATTAGTAGGATGCAAGCACTCCAGTTTGTACAAATAATCAACACATTGCATCCCATGATGGCATAAATGTATTTATGATCTATGTACAAATGACTAAATAAAAAAATAAATAAATACCATAAAAAAAAGAAAGAAAAGACCAAAAAACCCAATAATAAATATATATATTTTTTGCTTTCAGATGTGAATTTTATTTATTTTTTATTATAGATAAAAATATGCACCATAGATGTGGCCCGACCCATTACCCTCCCTCCACCCAAACCTCCCCCCTCCCTTCCCCTTCCTTGGTCTTTTTCCCATAGTCTTGTGGTATAGTTGGGTTATAGCCTTCATGTGAAAGCTATAGTTTAGTTTAGCTTCATAGTAGGGCTGAGTACATTGGATACTTTTATTTCCATTCCTGGGATACTTTGCTAAGGAGAATATGTTCCAGCTCCATCCATGTAAACATGAAAGAGGCAAAGTCTCCATCTTTCTTTAAGGTGGCATAGTATTCCATGGTATACATGTACCACAATTTGCTAGTCCATTCGTGGGTCGATGGGCACTTGGGCTTCTTCCATGACTTAGCAATTATGAATTGGGCTGCAATAAACATTCTGGTTCAGATGTCTTTGTTATATTGTGA
>CAUYPK010033204.1:0-10289 GCA_963574355.1 Loris lydekkerianus
TGTGGGCACACGGGACAGTCCCTGCCCAGAAGGCCTCCCGGTCCTCGCTCCTTTCCCCACCCGCAGCCCCGATGTGGCGGCTCGGGGCGCCCCCGTGTGGCCCACGGCGGCCCTGCAGCCTCGCGGCCGGCTCTCCGCTCCCCTGGGTCCCCGCCCGCACCCTGCGCCGCGGCCCCTCCCTCCGGAGCTGACCCCGCCAACGTCAGGGACCCGCGGCTCCCGGTGCTTCCAGCTGCCCTCACTCCAATCCAGATTCCTTTCCTTTACCTCTTAGTATTTCCCCACTTACATATTTTTTTATTCTATGCATATCAAAGATTACGTTAACTAATCTGATGTAACAAGTTACCCCACTCCCCCCAAAATGTCCCAGATTAAAATAGCAAACATCTGTTATCTCACACAGTTTCCAAGGGTGAGCTCTTAGCTGGGTGGCTCTCATGAGTTTTGGTTAAGATGTTAGTCAGGACTGCAGTCATCTGAAGGCTGGGAAGGATCCCCTTCCAAGACCACATACCTGCCCATAGACAGGAGCCCTTAGTTCCTTGCCACTGGGTCACACATCCCCATATAGTCCCCCACCTGCCCCACCCCCCACACACAGCTGCTAGGAACGTAACAGCTGGCTTGCCCTGGAGCCAAGCACCAAAAGAAATTAAAATAGAACCCACAGTACCTTTTAAAGCCCTATTTGGCAGGTGATGTACCATCACTTCTGTTATATTCAGTTCATCACGCGGGCCAATCCTTGGATTAATACAATATGAGATAGGGACTGAATTTCAGGAGGCAGGGGTCATCAGGGTCCTCCTTAGAGACAGTACTCCGTACAGGGGCAGCTGCTTCCTGCCGTTCTTATATTCTTTATCCATTCTTTCATCCATGGAGGTTTGGGTTGTTTCCATTCCTTTACATTTGCACCCCCATGATGCTGGACACCATTCAGGTCTGCTGGTCCTTGTGAACAAGTAAATTTCTTCCGTGTTTACCTAAGCATAGGATACTGGGTCCCCGATATGCAAAAATTCCATTTTCTAAGAAAATATAAAATTGTTTTCCAAAGTGTTTATACCAATTTACACTCTAACTTGTGTGTTAGGACTCAGAAAAACAATACCTAAATGAAGGCCTCAGAGCAAAAATTTTTCTCTGACCCTCTCCTACCCTCCTGTCTCTCAGTCCCATTCTCCCCCCAGGCTGGCCAGAGAAATTAGAATCTTTCTTCCCTAAGGCAGGGCATAGAAACCAGAAGCTCTATTCCCCAAAGCCAGCTATAAAACCTAAAATAGTACTCTAACTTTCCCCCCTCCTTTATGCATAAGGTACATGTATGGGTATAAAGAAATGATCTGACCTACCTTGTTTGACTATAGGTCCTTAGACCCCCATTCCAGAGAGGGTCTCCCACCCTATACCCAGAAGGAATGCTGCTCAGAGAGGCCAAGAAGAATCTAGACAGCCAGGCCTTGCTGGGTGTCCCCAGTCTATTAGCGTTAGGTTGTTACAGCCCAACCAGGTTGTATTGGTCCCTGCACAGAGAAGAGCCCATACGCTGAGACAGCTAGAGCTAGAATGGAGAAAGGGTTTAACATCACAGAGTGCCAGGCAAGGAGACGGGAGGAATTTCTTGGCTATATCTCCTCCAAAATTTGGGAGAAAGGGTTTGAAAGATAGTTTGACAGGCAGTTTGATAGGACATTGGATGTGCTGTAGGAGTGTAGACATTGTCTTTTTGTGCTGAGTCAATTCCAGGTCAATGTCTGGGTGGGTTAGCCAGGCCTGGAATTTATCTCAAAAATTAGCCTTAGGGCCAGGCACTCCGGGAGGCCTAGGCAGGTGGATTGCTTGAGCTCACAAGTTACAGACCAGCCTGACCAAGACCAAGATCCTGTCTCTACTAAGAATAAAAAAAAAACAAAAAACTGGGTGTTGTGGTGAATGCCTGCAGTCCCAGCTACTCAGGAGGCTGAGGCAAGAGAATTGCTTGAGCCCAAGAGTTTCAGGTTGCTGTGAGCTATGAAGACGCCATGGCACTCTACCCAAGGGGACAGAGTGAGACTCTTTCTCAAAACAAACAAAAAACAGCTGGGCACTGTAACTTGGTAATTAAAAGCTAGTTAACAGTGCTGGCTCCTGGGGGCTGCAAGATCCAACCTCATCAGAGCCTGATTCAGAATAACAACAAATCACACACACACCCCCCCCCCCAAAAAAAAAAAAGACAGAAACTAGCCTTAGATTTCATGAGGGTGATTTTATATGGAGAAAGTTGAGAATCTTTATGACCACTAATGGAGTCAAATGTAGGGACACACCCAAATAGAATCAACCCGCCCAAACCAGATGTCCCACCCAGGAAAGGGAATGTGCCAACTCCCACCCTTGCAACTCTTAAAACCCCCAGCCACCTTAGCCCACGTGCTGACTTCCTCCTTGAGCTCAGCTCACCCGCACCCAGGTGTAAATAAGAGCTGATGTTGCCCACACAAAATCTGGACTTCGTTTCCTTTAGTTCACATTTCAGAATAATCTTTCATTTTAGGTCTTTGACCTCTCAACCATCACATACATGAGTCCTAAGTAGTAATTATAGGAAAGCAAACTAGGGGACAATGGTTGATTATTATTTTTAATTATTTCTGTACCTTTGCAGAGCTTAGACCCTTACTACATTTATTTATTAATTATTAATAAATTGTTAATTATTAATAATTTCTTTTATTAATTAATTTAATTATACTTAAATTATAATTAATTTATTATAATTCTTTATTAATTTCTAAAGGGTGGTTTCAGTATCCTACCCTTTTTGTTTAATTATTTCTACACAGCTCTCCACACTTCATTGAACCTAAGCATAAAAACAGATCATTTCAGGTGGTGCCTGTGGCTCAGTGGGTAGGGCACCAGCCCTATATACCGAGGGTGGCGGGTTCAAACTTGACCCCAGCTGATCTGCAATAACAACAAAAAACATAGCCGGGGGTTGTGGCGGGCGCCTGTAGTCCCAGCTCCTGGGGAGGCTGAGGCAAGAGAATCACCTAAGCCCAGGAGTTGGAGGTTGCCGTGAGCTGTGTAGACTCTATCTATAAAAAAAAAAAAAAAAAAAAATCAGATCATTTCCCCGGTACTCACTTCTTTGGGTCTTCATTCTGAGGGCTTCTGTGCACAGGTTAACTACATCTGGATGCCTTTTCTCCTACTGATCTTCCTCTTGTCAGAGATTTTCAGCAAACCTCCAGAGGGGGAAGGGGAAATACTCCTTTGGACCCTCCACCTGCAATTTGTATGAACACTGTTGAAACTTATCCTCTCCCTGAGGCATAAGTGGTGCAGAGGCAGGGCAGTAGGAGGGCCCAGGATCCCACCTCAGCCCAGCCAGAGGCGCTTTTGTACCTGGGGAGGTACTTGGCCCGCCCCTTCTCACTTAAAAGACTACACTTTTGCATACAGATGTTTCTCTTGGTCCAGGGAAAACCTCCTACACTCTCCCTGAGGCAAGGATTTGGTGTCCTGAAGCCTTCACCAGAGCCCTAACCCGGGTCCTGGCGCACAGCAGCTGCTCACCTTAGCGTCTTTCTTGCCCCTCCCTTCCCCAGCCGAAGCTAGTGCTTTTGGAAAATGGAAAAGAAGCAAACTCCCAAGCAAATCATAGTGCTCTGATTTCCAGTAGTCATGAACAAAGCATTAATTAATTGCTTACTCACAGAAAGGAAAAGTTAATTACCTACCATGGAAATTTTTTAAAGAAAAAAGGAAACATTTAAATTTTAATTAGGACCTCTGCATGGTGGGAATAGGAATGAGCTGGGTTCTCTCAGCTCTAATTGTGGGCAATTAACGGGAGGGCCTCTGGTCCCCTGGCACCTCCTCTTCAGACCTCCAGCCTGGACCGCCTCTCAGAGGAGGCAAAGCACCCCCTCCAGGACTCTGGCCATCGTCCCTTAGGGAGCTGCTCAGGTGCAGGGATTCAGAAACACAGGACAGGGTCCACTGCCCAAAATGACCTTCCTCACCTGGTGCACTGCTGGAAGAATGGAGAGGCTGCAATGTGCAGACCCCCTCCAGGAAAGCAGGGCACACTCCCCAGCCGGGGGGAAGTACCACCAACCCCTTCCAAGGCTGCCCTAGGTCACACCACCTTCCCAGACCAGCCAGCACTTAATCACAGATCAGTATGGAGTGTGAAGGCCAGCCTGCTCACCTCGATTTGGAACAACCCTGAAGGTCATTCCAGCTCCCAAGCTTCCTGCTGCTCTCCCAGCAGAGTCAGTGGTGGAGTTTCCTCTGCCCAACCTTGCTGCCATTGTCCCCTCTCTTCCACAGATGTCATTCCAAAAGAACTCCCTAACAAATATTCTGAAAGCTTATCTCCATCTCCGAGTTTGCTTCCACAGGATTCCAGCTTGCAATGCAGATGTAAGTTGAACAGCATTCAAAAGCTGTAGAAGGGACACACATCAGGCAGTTTATTCCAGCTTCCCCCGACTCCCAGCTCAGCATCTGACCCAGTTACTTGGCCATCACCTCCTCACAGAGCTCTGGTGCCCTGACAGCTCTGACTGCCAGAGGGCTCTTCTTGCACTGGCAGGCTTCTGCCAGGCAGAGGCACAGAGTAAGGGTCTAAGTGGGTGCCAGGCTTTGTAATAGAGGATGGTGCAGAGCCTGTCCCTACCCTGTGGACAGACCAAGTCTAGAGCAAGAATGTGGGTAGGCCCTGTCTCCAGCACCCTCAGCAGTCCTGGGGACATGTGTTTGTCCCACATTCAATCTCCCCCAGTCTCACTCTCCTCCCTGCACTCACCGGTGCTCCCTCCCTAAACAGCAGGCCTGGATGATGGAGCCATCAGATGCACAGTAAGACAGTCACCCAGAGACCTGGCACTGTCTCTGTGATCAGTCTGGTCACGGGTAGACTGACTTCTAGGTGCTTTTGATAAATCTACTACCCACTTGGGGCTCTTCGGAGCCATCTCCAGCGTGACCTGAGCTGGGCATCAATTAAGCCAAGGCTGTGTCACCCCCTGAGTGGCAGAAAAGGCTTGCTAAGGAATTAGCCAGTGCCCAGGGACTCCCTGGATGACATCCCTGTGACTCAGCCAGCTTGGGAGCCATGTTATTGCTCTGCCCCACTTGCAGTTAGGGGGCACTGTGCCATCGTACCAGATCCCCACCCCCCACGACTACATGGACGCAGAGTGGTCCATCCAGGTTCCTGGACCACAGCTGTAGACTTTTACTAAGGCCATGGTCATAGTCCATTGGAGACAGTGCCCATCCTTTCTGTGGGACTCAGAATTATTTGTTCATTCAACAAATGTTTACCGAGCTCCTGTACTTCCTATTACTGGACTCCATGCCAGGTCCAAGAGATACAGCTGTAAACACCAAAGGTATTACCCGGCCCTGCCTGAAGGTGACAGACTAACAGAGGGACAGAAGTAAATGTAAATTCACACCTGCAGATGCCCCAAAGGAGCACAATGGGATGCAGGGCGGGGAGAGGGGGTGAGGCTCAGAGAAAGTGGCCTCTCCACAGAGGTTTGAAGGAAGGTCCGAAGGAAGGTCTGAGTTCGCCAGGCAGGGGCGGTGCGGCGGGAAGTGGGAAGGGTCATCCATCCCTTAGCTCCCGGGCTCCCTTCCCTCCACAGCCAGAACAAGTCTGGTGAGGTGAGTGAGGGGCAGCCCAGCGGTAGGACAAAGCCCCGGATGAGAAATCAAGTCCTGGGGTCCAGTCCTAGGACCTGTGTGCCAGACAGAGTTTCAGACTCAAAGACTCCAACTTCTGCTGCCCTGAGAGGAGCTGCCACCCAGTCCACTTGCAGGTCAGCTCGTGGAGAGCCCTTAGGGGAGCAGAGCTCAGGACGTCCTCCTGGTCTGTGGTGGCATCTGGCTCCTGCGTCCCCAGAGGTGTGATGGACTCTACAAGGTGGGATGAGAACTGAGGGATCTGTAAAGGACATGGCAGTCACAGGAGGCTGCCTGGGCCTTACTGCATGGTGGACTCTGTCTCCTCCCAGCACAGGGGTGGCTGTGCTGTGCTGGGAGTGGGACAGTCTGGGTCCCAGGTCACCAGCTGGAACACCCTGTGAATGTGGACAAGTCTCTGAGCCTCAGTGAAAGAAAGGCAGCTGTGTTTCAATGTGGGAAACTCCTCCAGTTCTGCTGGGGAGGACACGAGAAGGGTGTGGATTTCAATGACAGATTTGAGTCAGTTGTGTGGAAGAGCATCGGATCCTGAAAGGGCACGGGAGCATCTGCCAGCTCTGATGTCACCACGGGCTCTGAGTTTGGAAAGGGAAGGAGGGTACAGGGTGGGCCCTGGCAGCATTCAACATGCTCAGCGATGCTGGTGGAGGTCGGTGGTGCTGTTTATGGAGGGAGCACGGGTGAAGTGCAGGCAGGAGAGTGAGACTGGGGGTGCTGGAAGGGCTGGGAGACACCCTGAAGAGCAAAATCAGGGGTGATGGGGGAGGGGTGGGCACAGAGTGTTCCCCTCCCAGGACTCCACTGAACCAGACCTCAGTTTTCTACTGGCTGGGCCCAGAGACCAGGCAGGGAGCAGAGGGCAAACTGTTACCTGTCTGGGCCTCAGGTTCACGAAGAAGCAAACTGAGATGTCCAACAGGAGGCAGGACTCTTCCCCAGACCCACACACATCATCCTCTGGGGCCTGGCACACCCAAGGACTTTTCCTTCCTGATGCCCCACCCCCAACAGTGCCCACCACTCTCTCCCTGGGCTGTTCTTTTGGGGGATCTACAACAACCAGCAGCTTCCAGGCAGCCCACATGAAGTCTATCCAGGTCCTGTGGAGTGAGGGCAGAGACAAGCCACGGCCCCAGGGGGAGGCTGCCATCTGTTGGCCCTGGAAGGGCTGAGCACCTGGGACCAGCGGAAGGGACAGAATGACCTCCTGAGGAGCCTTCCAGACCAGGCACTGACATCTGCTATCTGGTAAAGGATATCAAATATTCAGCAAGTGCTCAGCGGGGACAGATGGAAGGCACACAGCCAGGACCCAAGTCTAGAGATAGGCTGAGGGCAGGGCCTCTGCCTCACCCTCGCCGGGTACCCGGTGCTCAGTAGGATCCATCACTGAAAGGCACAGCCCAGGGGAATGTCTGCATGGAGATGCCCCTTCTCCAAGATGTTCTGACAGGGGTGGCAAGGAAACATGGTTCTCAAGCCAAAACCCAGGCCTATGTAAAGGTTTAATGTTATGGAAGCTCTGGGGAAAGGAGGGCTAAATAATTCAGAAAGCAAATGAGAAGTGGCTGCTACTGTGCTGACTGTGGTCCGTGCCCAGCTGGACTTGGAGCATCCTCAGTCTCCGACAGAAGGAGACAAGTGGTGATGTTGGAGAGGCAGGGGTGGGGTGAGCGCTAAGCCAGCCTGTAGAACAGCTGGCCCAGCTTTGTGTCTCAAGCACTTTCACAAGCCTCCCCTCGGCCTCACCAGGGCCCTGTGAGGCCAGCAGAGCAGGTAAGGAGACTGGGAGGCTGACCCCCTGGCCACACTCAGGTGCGGGGTGTGAGGCCTGGAGCCCGGGAGCCAGGAAGCCCTCTCCTCTGCATGGCGTCACTCACGTTCATACCACTTGCTCTTTTTTCTTCCACCGCCTGGTCCCTGAGACAATCCTGTGAGATACATCAAGGATCTCTGAGCCTGGAGTAACCAAGGAAGACATGGATTTTGAGTGTTTCTTTGGCAGGGCTAAGCTGTGTGATGTTGGACAAGTATGGCCCCTCTCTGGGCCTCCATAGCTTCCTCTCCTCTTCTTTAGGATAAAAATGTGAACATTGGTATCTGAGGTCCCTTCTAGCTCTGACAGTCTCTGTTTCTAAGCCCCAATTAGCAGATGAGGAAATTGAGGCTTGGCTTATAGTTGGCAGGAATGAGAAAAGGCCTCTTTCAACTGGGGGACCTGCCTCCTGCCTCCCTCCTTCACCTCTTTACCCAGCTCAGTCCAGGAGAATGAGACTGAAGTGTCCCCTTGCCCCGGCTTCATCCTGGAGGCCTACTTTGAGGAGAATCTTGTTTTCTGGCTCCTTCTCTTGTCCAGACCCAGAAGCAGGAACCTTATCAGTGTTTAATGAAGCTAAGATCAACCTAATTATCAGAGGCCCTTGTGTTAATAAGCAACTTTCAATTCATGCGGGCGGCTAACACATCCAGAATAAAAAAGGAAGAAAAGCCATTATCTTGAAATGTCTGGGCCCCTACCTGGGCCGAGCCCCGTGAAGTCATTATGGGTAATTATGGGCTATTGCCCTAGCACAGCACATAGTCCCAATCGGGTACCAGTAATGATGTGGGGGCGTCTGGCCCCTGCAAGGCAGAGATGTCATCAAATAGGCAACTTTCTGTTTTCCGTTCTCTTCCCTCTTGCTTCTTGTGAGTGCCCCTCCCATGGTTCTGGCTCCACCCCCACCAGATTTGTTACACCCCCTCTCCTTATGTTTAGGGAGGAGAGTCACTCTGCTCTGAGATTCTGTAATGAGTATTCTTAAAAGCCTTTCTTAAAGAGCCTTCCTAATTCTCTATCTGGCTCAACCTGACCTGGGGCTTGCCTGACTAGGGTAAAGCAGTGAAGAGGTGGAAAGTCAAGGGACGTTGTGAGAGTAAAAGAAGACTCTAGATCAGGGTTTCCCAACCTTTTTTAAATTTCACAGTAGTCTTGAACATGTAAGTTAAACTTCCACAGCACATTTAAAGTATGCTGATTAAAAAAAAAGCCAAAAAAAAAAAAAAAAGGAATATATTCACTGTGCTTTGAACTTCTTTTGAAAATAATGATCTTTAAAATTTTTTGTGGCACCCCTAAGATCCTCTCGCGTCACACCAGTGTCCCACAGCACACAGGTTGAAAATCGCTGCTCCAGGGTGACCCAGGGATCTGGGGCTTAAGCAGCTGGTTGGATGGTGGTAGCATTTATTATGATGAAGAAGACAAAGGGAAAAGCTTTTTTGGAAAAGGAGAAATAAAATGTTATGTTTGGCCCCATTAAGTTGGAGAAGCCTGTTATGGACCCATATACCTCAAATATGGGGTGTAGGGAAGGATCAGCACCAGAGATACAGAATTGAGAGTCATGGGGATATGCGTCACCGAGTCAGTTAGGCACCCTGTGTACAGGGAGAAGCCCTACGCATGCCTGTCGTGGCCCTGGCTCTGGGGCAGCCAACATTTAGAGGTTGAGCACAGGAAGAGTAACTGCAAGTTGAACCCAAGTGCTGCTGCTAGAACAAACTGCCTCTGCCCTACTAGGAGCAAGGCTGGATGATGTTAGGAACAGGGAGCAAAGAGGACAAGGGTCCTCCTCCAGCCTTTCAGTCTCCTCCCTCTGGTGATCCCTATGGCAGAAGCTAGCAGGGTGCCAACTAGCAAAGCAGAAATGTGATTTTCAAAGTTCTGACCCAGTATCACAGGCCAATTGTAGAAGGATGGGTATGAAGTTAAGAGACAATAGCTGAGTAGCTGGCACTGATATTAACGTATCTGCACCCTGCCTAAAGCCAGTCGGAGGGGTGGAGCTTTCTCCCGTACCTGCTTCCTGGTCTTTGGGAGCTACGAAGTGGCTGGCTGAGTACAGTAAATACCGGGGGACATAGGGGTCAGCAGAGATGGAGCTGCCACATTGGGGAAAGTGGATCCTTCATTAGCTCTGAGATTAGAATAAAGCTGCTGGGAACTGGTGGTGAAAGAAACTCATGGGAAAAGTACTTGAGCGATCTGAGCTGATGGGAGGATGGGAGGAACGGCAAGAGGGAGGGGAGGTCAGCATTTCTCTTCCCCCTAAGGGAAGAGAAAATGTTCAGGAGAGCCACTTCCATCTCTGAAGTCTCCTGTCCCCACATCCAACCATTTTGGGGAAGTGGAAAAAGAGAGGGGGCTTTAGTGGTGCTAAACCACCCCGCCCTCCCTTTCACATCCCCTTGGGTAAGGTTCTTAATGGACTCCATCTGGGCCAGGGCTGGGTGGGACACTTCAGAGAAATCAGGGAAGGGCACGTGGCCTCAGGTTGGGGAAGCCTTCACAAATTTCTTGTCTTTCTGGTCTGAAGAACTTCTCACATTAACAATTCTTTTCCTCTAACTCAGCAATTCTCAACCTGTGGGTTGCGACCCCTTTGGGGGTCGATTGACCCTTTCATAGGCGCCGCCTAAATACATCCTGCATATCAGATATTTACATTATGATTCATAACAATAGCAAAATTACAGTTATGAAGTAGCAACGAAAATAATTTTATGGTTGGGGGTCACCACAACATGAGGAACTGTAT
>CAUYPK010033206.1:0-11147 GCA_963574355.1 Loris lydekkerianus
TAAAGAGGAACTAGTACCTATATTACTTAACCTTTTCCAAAACATAGAAAAAGAAGGAACACTTCCCAACACATTCTATGAATACATTGTATTCTATGAATACAACACATTCCTGATACCCAAACCAGGAAAAGACCCAACAAGAAAAGAAAACTATAGACCAATATCACTAAGAAATATAGATGCAAAAAATATTCAACAAGATCCTAACAAACAGAATCCAGCAACACCTCAAACAAATTATACATCATGACCAAGTCGGTTTTATCCCAAGGTCTCAAAGCTGGTTCAATATACATAAATCTATAAATGTAATTCAGTACATAAACAAATTAAAAAACAAAGACCATATGATTCTCTCAATCAATGCAGAAAAACCTTTTGATAATATCCAGCATCCCTTTATGATCAGAACACTTAAGAAAATTGGTATAGAAGAGACATTTCTTAATCTGATAGAGGCCATCTACAGCAAATCCACAGCCAACATCATATTGAATGGAGTTAAATTGGAATCATTTACACTTAGATCAGGAACCAGACAAGGCTGCCCATTGTCTCCATTCCTCTTCAACATTGTAATGGAAGTTTTAGCCACTGCAATTAGGGAAGAAAAGGCGATCAAGGGTATGAATATAGGATCAGAAGAGATCAAATTTTTGGTCTTAGCAGATGATATGATTGTATATCTGGAAAACACTAGGGACTCTACTACAAAACTCTTACAAGTGATCAAGGAATACAGCAGTGTCTCAGGTTATAAAATCAACATTCATAAATCGGTAAGCCAAAAAAACAGTCAAGGACTCTATTCCTTTCACAGTAGTGCCAAAGAAGATGAAATATTTGGGAGTATACTTAACAAAGGACGTGAAATATCTCTATAAAGAGAACTATGAAACTCTAAGAAAAGAAATAGCTGAAAATGTTAACAAATGGAAAAACATACCATGCTAATGGCTGGGAAGAAACATTCTCAAAATGTCTATACTACCCAAAGCAATATAATTTCAACGCAATCCCCATTAAAGCTCTACTGTCATACTTTAATGATCTTGAGAAAACAATATTTCGTTTTATATGAAATCAGAAAAAAACTCGAATAGCCAAGACATTACTCAGAAATCAAAACAAAGCAGGAGGAATCACGCTACCAGACCTCAGACTATACTACAAATCGATAGTGATCAAAACAGCATGGTATTGGCACAAAAATAGAGAAGCAGATGTCAGGAACAGAATAGAGAACCAAGAGATGAATCCAGCTACTTACCGTTATTTCATTTTTGACAAGCCAATTAAAAACAGTCAGTGGGGAAATGATTCCCTATTTAACAAATGGTGCTGGGTGAACTGGCTGGCAACCTGCAGAAAACTAACACTGGACCCACACCTTTCACCATTAAGTAAGATAGACTCTCACTGGATTAAGATTTAAACTTAAGACATGAAACTATAAAAATACTAGAAGAGAGTGCAGGGAAAACCCTTGAAGAAATCGGTCTGGGTGGGTATTTTATGAGGATCCCCTGGGCAATTGAAGCAGCTTCAAAAATACACTACTGGGACTTGATCAAACTAAAAATCTTCTGCACAGCCAAGAACACAGTAAGTAAAGCAAGCAAATAGCCCTCAGACTGGGAGAAGATATTTGCAGGCTATGTCTCCGACAAAGGTTTAATAACCAGAATCCACAGAGAACTCAAACACATTAAGCAAGAAAAAAACAAGGGATCCATCACAGGCTGGGCAAGGGATTTGAAGAGAAACTTCTCTGAAGAAGACAGGCACACACCCTTCAGACATATGAAAAAATACTCATCATCTTTAATCATCAGAGAAATGCAAATCAAAACTACTTTGAGATATCATCTAACTCTAGTGAGACTAGCCAATATCACAAAATCCCAAGACCAGAGATGTTGGTGTGGATGTGGAGAAAAGGGAACACTTTTGCACTGCTGGTGGGAATGCAAATTAATACAGTCCTTTTGGAAAGATATATGGAGAACACTTAGAGATCTGAAAATAGATCTGCCATTCAATCCTGTAATTCCTCTACTGGGCACATACCCAGAAGACCAAAAATCACATCTTAACAAAGATATTTGTACCAGAATGTTTATTGCAGCCCAATTCATAATTGCTAAGTCATGGAAAAAGCCCAAGTGCCCAGCGATCCACAAATGGATTAATAAATTGTGGTATATGTACACCATGGAATATTATGCAGCCTTAAAGAAAGATGGAGACTTTACCTCTTTCATGTTTACATAGTTGGAGCTGGAACACATTCTTCTTAGTAAAGTATCTCAAGAATGGAAGTAAAAGTATCCAATGTACTCATCCCTACTATGAAACTAACTTATGGCTTTCATATGAAAGCTATAACCCAGTTATAACCTAAGAATATGGGTAAGAGGGAGAGGGAGGGGAGGGAGGGTGAGATGGATGGAGGGAGGGTGATTGGTGGGATTACACCTGTGGTGCATCTTATGAGAGTACATGTGAAACTTAGTAAATGTAGAATATAAATGTCTTAACATAATATTTAAGGAAATACCAAGAAGGCTATGTTAACCAGTGTGATGAAAATGTGTCAAACGGTCTACAAAACCAGTGTATGTGCTCCATGATCGCATTAATTTACACAGCTATGATTTAATTAAAAAAAAAAAAAAACATATCAAAAATCTCTTCCATTGATTTGTAGTAATACTGGTTCAGAGAACTTTTATCCTGCCACAGCTGCACCAAATCTGAAGAACAGAGGCTTTGGTGGAATTTTTTTAACAGCTTTGGCACTAATTCTTTAAACCTTTTAAACTGAATTGCCCATATTGTCCACATATATGGACCATAAGCACTTTCTAATATTCAAGACAATTGCTATAAGCCTTTGTTCCCATCCTCCAGCTGATCATCTAATTGGATTACTCTCTGGTAATTTAGCAGTGACTCTATCTGACCCTATGACCTTGACTTTGAGACAAGTCAGAAATTTATCATTAATCATTGCATAAAATGCAAAAATATTAACCCACAAACATGTCATTAGTTTATTCATTCATTCCACAAATGTTTATTGGGGCTTATTAAGTGCTAGGGAGAATTTTAAGACCCTTGGAATACATGTGCCAATATAAACCGATGCTTTAAATTAAATCAATTTAGCTCCTTGAAAATATTAAATTGTTCTTTTTTGTCTTTCCTATTTTGTAATAATGTAGACATGGAATAAACTTAATAGATCTTTGATTCTCTTTAAATCAATTTATTGAATAAGGCTTTTTAAATGTAGGCAAATGACACTATTGAGAAAACACATACAATTAAATTGATATATTATGCGAGAGTGGACCAGATGGATGGGATTCCCCTCTGCAATTTTAAATATTTTATAGGTGGCTTTCCATTTAATTATCATTGAAGCCCTGTTCTTCCAAAGTTGGATAATAGTTGAGGATCAAGAGTATAAGCAAACATAAGAATATAAAATAAAAGTTTCATCCTTTGGAAATAGATGATGATGGCACCTTTGAAGCTGTGCTGAAGGAAGGCACCTGTGATATGGATGTTAGATGGGAAAGAAGTATGTGCCCGTCCTGATAAGGACTAACAAACAAAAAGATAATCTACCAGGAATATAATTGAGAATGTTAAAATTAATGACACATCTTCAGTTTAGGCCTATAGAAGAAATTATTTTAGTATATTTAAAGCTACATAAAATTTGCCAAAAATAAACCTAGGAATGAATCTATTTTGCAACAGGGAAAGCATCTGGAATAAAATTATCTAAGAGAAAAAACTAAATATAGATCTCACATATACTTCCTAAAAATGAAAAATGAAGCTAATTTATTCTCAAACTTCCCTGTTTAGGGAAAGTACATCACATTAGTTTAGCTAGAGTTGGTCATAAATGTAAGGGAAACTCAAAATTTCATGGTCAAGAACAAGTAGCATTTATTAAGGGTTGTTTGTGTTCAAAGAGCACAGTGCTAAATGCTACAGAAAAGATAAAAATGAAAAAGATTTAAGCGCTCTTTTAGAGAGTTCACAATGTTTTGTTGTAGACAAATTGAAAAAAAATTACAATAGAGGACAGTGGATGCTAGACACAATGGTACAGTACTCAGTGAAAAGAAAGGGAAAATGCTGCTCGTTTTTTTTCTATGGAAATAACAGAAGGCATCATAAAGTAAGCAAATTTTATGCTATACTTTAAACAATTAATAGAAATTCAATGTAGAAAATGAAACAGCAATTGGTGAGACATCCAGAAAGAGAGAGAGCCATAAGTTCTTCTAAAAGTAGCGAAGAAAGATTTAGGATGACTGGTTTATGTGCTGAAGGTTGAAGATGTAAGTCATGTCACGGAGTTAGTCTGTGAAGCCGTCGTGTGATTTAGATAGTCTAAAGTGAGTGTGTAAATGTAAAACAAGAAGAAAGGAGGGCTGAACATAAGGCCTGGAACACTGTTTCTCTCTCTTTCTCTCTCCTTTCTGTCCTCTCTCTCTCTTCTCCCATTCCCCTCACCTGATGATAAAGAAAAGCCAGTAAAAAATGCTTAGAAAAAAATGATTACAGTTATGGAGGTATATTATTAGGGGAGATAAATCTGAAAAGAATTTCAAGAGTAAATACATGAAAGTAAAATAAATACTCTGGATGCTGTCCAATGAATGAAATGCTTCAGAGAGACTGAAGATGATGAGAGCCAAGGATGGGCTCTGGTAATTAGAAAAGTAAGTGGACACCAATGAACTTTGAGAAAATACCGTCCTGGTAACTGTGGAATGGACTGTAGACTTTAGGTATTCAGGAATGCATGTGAACAGTGGCAGAGGAAAACTACTGTGAAATTACAAACTAATTTCAATTTGAGTATTTTATAAGATTTCCTATTCTCCTAACAGAATCTCTTTAATTTAGTAACTCTTTATTTCTCTATCACTTGATAGAGATAATAATTTCATATTATTTATTTTATGGTCTGTCCATCGGCAATGAAGAGCAATCATTTGAATATTTGAAAATGTTGATCCCTGCTCTAATGGAGCACTTCATTCTATAGCTTCTCTACCCACTTTTAGCTGCTTCAGCCGACCTATATCTCAAGCAGGAATAATTAGACAGAGAAATCAGTCCAACTCCATCTTTTCACTATCAACTTTTGTTTCGCATATCTCTTGCTCCTGTAAGATGTTGACACTGTAGATTAATTGTTGCCAAGGTAAGCAGAATAGTATTCCAAAGCTGAAGTGTGACAGACACTGCTCAATATTGCAAATTGTCTCTGAGATGCTGAGATACACACAGAATTTAAAATTTTATTCCTTATGAATACACTGACCTGTAATTATTAAAGTAATAAAAGAAAAGAAATCAGAATGATTTGGGCATTCTTAATTTTTGTAATCTGGGTTATATATATGTATATATATGCCATCTTTAAAAATAAAATGTTACTGGTAACCTGGAAAGAATGGAATTTCATTCCTTGTTTATTATAATTGTTTGGAAGCAAAGAGAGTATTGTGCCATTAAAAGAATATAAAAAGAGGACATTTGTTATGGCAGCTATTTGAAAGAACATTTAAAATGGTGATGACCTTGAGGTCTAAAGATCAAAATGTCAAAAAACAAAAAGGCTAGTGAATACTAAGTGTTTCTATTCGGAGGATGGAAGAGAAGAATAGCTAATGTCTTAGCAGACACATTTTCTAAATTTAAAGCGCTTAATTTGATGTCAGTTTTTTAATTATAATTAATCTACAGATTTAAAAAATAGAAATAGCTCCCTATGCTTTCTTATTCATTTCTCTCCTTTGTGATCTTTCTGGGGGTACTGCTGAGCATCTTTCCTTGAAAGCAATACCTTTTTCTTGTATTTTAGCATTGAAGATGATCAGGTAGAGATGGTAAATATTATAAGGGTGAAAACTGGGATGATAAAGAAGGACAAACAAGAGAAATTATTAAATTCTGTAAAGTAGAGTGAGAAGAGACTTCCTGGAGAAAATAACTTGACAGTTACCTAAAGAGATCACAATGGCCAGTGAAGAAGATGAAGAAAAAAGCATACTGTGGGCAAATTGTGCGCTCGTGGGAAAATGTATAGGCAAGAGAAGACACGCCACATTTCTTCAGCAAACAGCCTAGCATTTTACATCTACCTTAAGTATTTAATTTTGTGCCTAAAGGTTTATTTAAAAAATTAAAACAATAGGAATTATTTACAGCCACGTGACTACATGTTACATAAAAGTAAATCTTCTACCATTCCACTGTATTTTATCCTTTTTTTGATGTCTGGTTTGTAGGAATACGATTTTTTTATTCTAGTGAATACAAACATACATGCATACGGACATAAATAAATAAAACTATCTCTTTATTAGGGAAAAAGTACTGTCTCTTCCATAGCACGAAGGGGATTTTTTGTTGATTTGTTTCTTAACATAAAAAGCCCCAAAACTAATGAACGTAATTAAATAGAGGAAATTAGAGGAAAAGATTTGGAATACATATTGGAGTGGGCCTGTGTCAATAAATTGTATCTATTGAAACTTTTACACATGAATACAAATGCAGTAAAAAGGTATTTGAGTAGAGAGCTATGGTTTGTGTGCCAGTGTCTCAGGTTAACACCCTAGCGGTATTGCAACTACCCCTAAAACACAGCCAAAGACGGCATCCTGAAGCTGGGAAGTGCTAACAGTCTATGGCAAATGAAGCAATGATGCCAGAATGGCTTTGGTAGAGTCTTGAACAAAGTGGCAAATGGCTCAGAGATGTGAACATATTAGAATGAATATTTTATGTAATACCAAAAAAATCTATCAGCTGACCAATTACTTTAAGAGTGTTAAAGGCTCACTGATTTCCTAAAATAGTGATAAATTTGCTAGTGAGGAGTTTTAGTATCTTTGAGAAGCAAAGTGGTAGGTATCTTTTAGAGGCTAAAGGTGATGATATAGTATGTATGTGCTGCTATAAAACTGGACTCTGAGTATAGTACCAGGCAAACCTACCCTTAAAGGACCACATTGTAAATATCTTAAGTTCTTCAGGCTAACAAGCAAACTACAAGATATTTTTTAAATATTTATATACCCATCCCTAATAAATTGTAAAGTATAAAACCAGTTCTTAGCTTAGGGTGGCAAAGGAGCGGGCTATAGTTTGCTCAGCCTTGTGTTGGGCAATGGAAATGATAGAATTCCAAAATAGCAGAGGTCAGGAAGCATCATGTAAACACTTGATAATGCCCAAGGCTGTGACCCACAGAGGTGTATATACCTCTGTGAATTGGCTATAATATACCTAGGGTGACATACATAAAAACCGAAGCACTGGATAACTTACATAAGAAAACTCACTGCCTGTAATCCCAGCCTTCTAGGAGGTCTAAGTGGGAAGATCCCTTGAGCACAGAAGTTCAAGACCTATCTGAACACAAGTGAAACCTCTATCTCCACCAAAAATAGAAAAGAAATAGCTGGATGTGGTGGTGCACACATGTAGTAACAGCTACTCAGGAAGCTGAGGTAGGATTGCTTGAGCCCGGTTACTGTGAACTACAGCACTAGTTCAGAGCACTCTAGCTGGGGCAACAGAGTGAGACTACATCTCAAAACAAAACAAAAATAAAATAATCCCACCATCAATCAAAGAGTGACTAAGGATCTTAAAAAATATGAAATAAAGGGGGTGGCGCCTGTGGCTCAAAGGAATAGGGCACCAGCCCCATATGCCAGAGGTGGTGGGTTCAAACCCAGCCCTTGCCAAAAACTGCAAATAAATAAATAAATAAATAAATAAATGGAAGAAAAATACCCATTAGGTAGGTTGTTTCCTATCCTCTTCTCCTCCCCTACTTTGATTCCTATTAAAGTTTACATTCCTCTGTACACAAGTACACAAAAAATTATTAGTTCCAATTTAATAGTGAATACATGTGGTGTTTATTTTTTTGTGTTTGGGATATTTCCCTTAGAATAATGGTCTCCAGTTCTATCCAAATTTCTGCACAAGTATTAATTCAACCTTTTTATGGCTGAGTAGTACTCCATGGTATAATTATACTGCATTTTGTCAATCAACTCATGAACTGATGGGCATGTGGGTTGATTCCACAGCTTTACCATCACAAATCGTACTGCAATGAACATTCTAGTGCAGGTGTCTTTTTGATAACATTACTTCTTTTCCTTTTCATAAATACCTAGTAGTAGGATTATTGCATCGAAGTGTAGGTCTATTTTTAGCTCTTTGAGGAATCTCTATACTGTGTACCAAAGAAGCCGTATTAATTTGCATCCTTACCAACAATATATAAGCATTCTTTTCTGCATCCATGTCAACATCTTTTGGTTTTGGACATTTTAATAAAAGCCATCTGTCAGGGGTAAGGTGATATATCATTTAATTTGCCTTTCTCTTATGATTAGTGATAATGACACTTTTTAAAAAATATACTTATTGGCCATTTCCCTATTCTTTTGAAAAGCTTTGATTGGATCTTTTGCCCAATTTTTAATAAGGTGGTTTGTTATTTTATTGCTGATTTGCTTGAGTTCTTTCCAGATTCTGTATATTAATACTTTGTCAGGTGCATAGTTTTACAAATACTTTTTCCCACTGTATAGATTATCTATTTCCCTGTATTTCTTTCTTTCCTTTTTTTTTTTTTTTTTTGCAATATTTTTGGCTGGGGCTGGGTTTGAACCTGCCATCTCCGGTATATGGGGCCAGCACCCTACTCCTTTGAGTCACAGGCACTACCCATTCCCTTTATTTCTTTAGCTGTGCATAATGTTTTTACTTTAATCAAATCCAAATTATTTATTTATTTATTCATTTATTTATTTTTGAAGCAAAGTCTCACTTTGCCATTTCTGGTAGAGTGCTATGGCATCATAGTTCACCTCAATCTCAAACTCCCTGGGCTCAAGCGATTCTTTTGCCTCAGGCTCCCTAGTAGCTGGGATTACAGGTGCCCCCACACCCAGCTAGTTTTAGAGACAGGTCTTGCTCTTGCTCAGACCCATCTGGAATCCATGAGCTCAGATAATTCACCCACGGAATTATTAGTAATAAATTTTTTACCTAGGTCTACATCTCAAAGAGTTTTTCCTACTTTGCCCTTAGAATTCTTATGGTTTATGCCTTTGATCTACATCTTTGTCCATTAAATTTTGTAAGTAGTGACGTATAGTGGTCCTGCTCATTATTCTACATGTAGCTATCCAGTTTTCCATCACTATTTATTTAATATGGCTCCAATTCCCAAAAGATCAGTTTGCTTTGAATAGAGGTCTGTATTCTCTTTTCTGTTTCATTGGTCTATGTCTTTATTCTTGTAGCAATATCTTGCTGATTTGGTAATAGAATCTTGTGGTATAATTTGAAGTCTGGTAATGTGATGCCTTCAAATTTGTTCTTTTTGCTTAAGATTGCTTTGGCTACTTGGCCTCTTTTCTGGTTCTATATGAAGCATAGAATTAATTTTTCTACATCTGCGAAATACAACATTGGTATCTCCATGGAGATTGTATTGAATGTGTCATTTTAGGTAGTATGAACATTTTACTGATTATTTTATTAATTCTTGAGAAAGGTATGTTTTTCCATTTGTTTGTGTTCTCTGCAATTTATTTCTTCAATGTTTCATTGTCATCCTTGTAGAGATCTCTTGCCTCCTTGGATATTCCAGGTGTTTTATTTTATTTATAGCTATTGTGAATGGTATTGAGTCTTTGATTTTACTCTCAGGATGAATATTATTGGTATAGAAATGTTACTGATTTATGAACATTGATTTTGTAACCTCAGATTTTCCTGAATTTATTAATCAATTATAGAAGTCTCTTGGTAGATTCTTGTTGGTTTTATAAATACAAGATCATGTCACCAGCATAAAGTAATAGTTTTACCTCTTTTCTGATTTGGACACCATTTATTTCTTCCTCTTGCCTGATTGCTCTCGCTAAAAGTTATAACATTATGTAAAAGTATAGACACTTATAACATTATGTAGAAGTATTGACAGTGGGGACCTTGTCTTTTTCTCATTTCTTGGCAGAAATGTTTTCAACTCTTCACTCCTGAGAAGTGAAAAAAAAGGCATAAAAATTCATGGAGAAAAAATTTTTCAACAACAAAAAAGAAGCCTGAACCTGATGGGTTTCCTGCTGAATTCTATGACACACAGACACCTTCTATAAAGGAGACATGGCACCCATACACAGTACTTAAGAAAGAAGGGAATTCTCTCTAACTCATGCTATGAAGCCAAAGTCAATTTGATACCCAAGCTAGGAAAGGGCACAAAAGAATAATAAAATTACAGAATATCTCTTATCACTATAAATGCAAGAATCCTCAATAAAATACAAAAGAAACTCCACAATTGACACCTCCCCACATTGACCACCACCTTAAAATGACCCCATTTTCATAGACTGGAAATGTATCACATGTACTAAGAAAGACCTAATTCCTTATCTTGACCTCCTGCATATGTTGACTAGTTTGTTAGTCAATTGAGTTGTCAACTCTCACAGGTTCTATGTTACTGGAAAACCAAATTCAACAGTGCTTCAAAACATCATTCTCCATGACCAACTTGGCTTTGTCCCAGTAATGCAAGGGTGGTTTAATATACATAAATCCATAGAATGAATTTATCATATAAACAGATTTAAAAACAATGACCATAAAATTACCTCAATAGATGCAGAAAAAGCATGAGGCAAAATATAGCACCCTTTCATGATTAAAAATCCTCAACAAATAAGGCATAGAAGGAATATATCTCAAAATTATAAAAGTCATATATGGCAAACCTATGGCCATCTTTTCCTAGTTTTTCATTTCAGTAAAGATCTCCAAGCACTGATCTGATATGTCAATTCACAGATTAAGATTTTTAAACCTCATATGATTTAAAAAAGGAATGTATGTATGTATACAAAAGGAAATAACACATAACACATGCAGGGGTGGCGAACAAGTTCGACTACGCACTCGGAGATCGCTCCTCAGAGGTCCCTCCTCAGAAGCAGCATAACAAAATCCAAACTTGGCAAAGAGCCACAGTATACAAAATAATGATAAGAGGCAAAGAGCCGAAATTC
>CAUYPK010033208.1:0-21790 GCA_963574355.1 Loris lydekkerianus
GACCTGATCAAACTAAAAAGCTTCTGCACAGCCAAGAACATAGTGAGTAAAGCAAGCAGACGGCCCTCAGAATGGGAGAAAATATTTGCAGGTTATACTCCGATAAAGGTCTAATAACCAGAATCCACAGAGAACTCAAACATATTATCAAGAAAAGAACATGTGACCCCCATCTCAGGGTGGGCAAGGGACTTGAAGAGAAACCTCTCTAAAGAAGACAGACACACAATCTATAAACACATGAAAAAAGCTCATCATCCTTAATCATCAGAGAAATGCAAATCAAAACTACCTTGAGATATCATCTAACCCCAGTAAGAGTAGCCCACATAACAAAATCCCAAAACCAGAGATGTTGGCGTGGATGTGGAGGAAAGGGCACACTTCTACACTGCTGGTGGGAATGCCCACTAATGCGTTCCTTCTGGAAGGATGTTTGGAGAATACTTAGAGACCTAAAAATAGATCTGCCATTCGATCCTATAATTCCTTTACTAGTTTTATACCCAGAAGACCAAAAGTCAAAATATAACAAAGACATCTGTACCAGAATGTTTACTATAGCCCAATTCATAATTGCTGAGTCATGGAACGAAGCCCAAGTGCCCATCGACCCACGAATGGACTAGCAAATTGTGGTACATGTACACCATGGAATACTATGCAGCCTTAAAGAAAGATGGAGACTTTACCTCTTTCATGTTTACATGGATGGAGCTGGAACATACTCTCCTTAGCAAAGTGTCTCAGGAATGGAAGAAAAAGTATCCAATGTACTCAGCCCTACTATGAAGCTAAATTACAGCTTTCACATGAAGGCTATAACCCAACTATACCACAAGACTATGGGGAAAGGGCCAAGGAAGGGGAAGGGAGGGGGGAGGTTCTGGTGGAGGGAGGGTAATTGGAGGGGCCACATCTATGGTACATGTTAGAATGGGTACAGGAGATTGCACTAATGTACACAGCTATGATTTAACAATTTAAAAAAAAAAAAACAAAGAGGCTGAGCCTCATTACCTGAGGAGGAAAATGCCAGCTCAATCTTGTCTTGAAAACAAGAGAAAAACTAAATTTAACTCAATTTAAGGGGCGAGGAGGAGGGAAGGGGGAGAGAAGGAGGGAGGGGGATTGGCATGCTCACACCTCCTGGGCCCAGTGTAAGGGTATATAGCATACCCTCTGGGTGAGGAGCACCACTACAACAGAGCCTTTACCTAACCAAGGCAAATATTATCACCAAATCATGTGTGACCTATCCATCTGAAATTTTTTTTAAATCTGAAAGAAAAACTAGAATCATAATTTTCTAAACTGCACATACACTTGCTTGATAGAATAGGCAGAAATCTTTCAGAGCAATTCATAACAGAAAATATTTGTATCATACATAGTCTTCCATTTTTCTGAATTTTTAGACTCTTTCTTGTATAGCAAATCAGTTAATATCTGAGACATTTGTTACCTCTGAGCTATAATATTTAGCTCCAGAACATTATAAGCATGAATAATACATGGTCACATATATTCCTCAGAGAGATGACCTAAAGTAAACTAACAAAATTAATTATGCAATGCTTCACAAACACTAGGTGCTGTATACTAACTGGTATCACTAACACCAATAATTAGGATATTACATATGTTTTCAATATAACTAAATTCTACATAACTTATTATATCATGATTCACTAATAATTGTTAACTTCCTATGAAGATTCCAAAGCATTAAAAATGATATCAAGAAAATGTCACTGCTTTCTTCCTTTATATTCTCTAAACATAATTGTTAATACCCTTAAAATTCATCTTCAAACCTGCTCAGAGTATAGAATGAAAGAGTTAACCTTGGCTGCAAAACAGTTTAGGAATGAAGACCACAACCCCAGGGAATGGGAGGAAATGCCATTTACAAGAGCACACAGTTATGGTTCTGCAGGGAGGGGGAAATGCTAATAAAAGCCGAGTGTTCTAATAGATTTGTTCTATCAGGATAGGTTAGGTTGTGCTGCTGTAATAAAATAAGATGAAAATGTCAGCATCTGACCACAAAGGGTGATTGCTCTCCCCCACTTTGCTTGGTTCTTAGCCTAGCACTTAGGTGACAGGTGGACAACTTTGAAATCTTACCAATTGTTGGGAGAGAGAAAGATAGAAAGAGAGAGGGGGCAACCATAAGGTGTTCACTGGCTCATATTTCATTAGCCAAAGCAAGTCATGCAGCCACATGGGCAGGGCAGTGTGTGTGCGTCTTAAACTCTTTCTTCCCTTTGTGCAGCAGAAGTGGAGGCCTCTACAGCCCTTGAAGTTGACATTGCTGCAGGATGGAAGAGACCAGAAATCCTGACCACCACTGGAGGAAGAACTGTTCTAGGGAGCTGCCCAGCCGGGGAGATCCACATTGGATTCTGGTGAGAGAGAGATACCACTTTTTATGTTAAAATACTTTATTTTGAGACTCAGGAACTCTTTGTTATAGCAGCTCATTAATTAGACTATGGAAATCAGAATGTTAAAGACAAAATCCAGTTGGTCTTGAGACTCTAAATATTCTACTGCAAGAAATGCAGGTTTAATGATATCAAACACATTCTCTTCCCTATGGGTTCGGTTACAATATTGTTTCTGCAATGAATAATTTTTATATAATCATATTGTAAATGTTTGTCTCCTTTTTTAGAATTGAGTATAAGAAAAGCACAAACGATATAATTATGGTGTTGGAACAAAATATAAATGTTAGAGTTCTTGGAGATTTATTTATTTGGTAGATATTTATCATGCACCTACTATGTGTTGGCATTTTTCTGGGTTCTGTACAAGTGAACAATGTAAAACTAGCAATATAACTAGCAGACGCTGAGAGGTAGACCAGGAAGAAAGGTTCTTACTACACTATGAGGAGAAAATAGATACTATCTAAAGAAGATGGTACAAAAAAATAGAGCTTATGTGTATTAACATTATCAAGATAAGCCAATAGAATAATTTCAGGTATTATAATAAGAAAACAAATTTATAAACAGGGAAGAAAAGCAAAAGTAGGAGAGAATGTAAGTGGAAAAATTATCCATCTTTAAAATCTAGAAGTAAATGAATACCGTCAAAGTTCAACAGATTAAGAAAACTAGGTATGGGGAGGTGCCTGTGGTTCGGTGAGTAGGGCGCCGGCCCCATATACCCAGGGTGGTGGGTTCAAACCCAGGCCCGGCCAAACTGCAACAACAACAAAAAAGAAAACTAGGTATGAATATATTTTTTAAAATTATGGACATAAATGTCAGAAGAACTAAATAAGAATTAGTGATGGAGATGCTTTCGTTTTAATTATACTATTTAATTTCTTTTAAGCATATAGATTCAGTACTTTGATCAAACAAAACAACAACAAAGAACAGCTTTAGTGCTTAAGGCAAAAAAACCTACAATAGAATAGAATTTTTATCCCATTTATTTTACTGTTCAAATCTCCACAAATGCACAGTCCAGATTCAGTAGGCTGTGACCCCTTTGTACAGGGTGTCCAACCCATGTCCCATGGGCTGCCTGTGACCCAGGATGGCTATGAACAAGGCCCAGCACAAAACTGTAAGCTTAAAACATTATGATTTTTTTCTTGTGACTTTTTTTTGGTGGAACTTGATTGCGTAGTTCTTGAAATTCACTGGAATTTTGTAGATGATAGCATTGTGTCATAATGTCACATCAACAGGCGTACACCCTCGCTATCTGTATGCGTGGATGGCTTCAGTTGTGCAGTGGTGTGTGGGTGGCTTCAGTTGTGTGGTGGTGCCTGGGTGGCTTCAGTTGTGCGGTGGTGTGTAGCTCCCAGTATGCTGTCTTCCAAGCACAGACAGTCGAATTGACACCATCAGAGGTTACATGTGCCTGTGGCAACTTGGCGAGGCAGCAATTATCAGTAATATTTTGACCTACCATTGCAACGTTGGGCATTTACTATTACTTAGCAGTCAGGTAAGCATTCTTGATTATAAGGTGCACATTGCCCACCAAAATTTACAATGGCCCTCTGCCCTGTCCTGCATCAGCAGCCAAGATGTGGAAGGGCCCAAACCTTGTATTCTATTTTCTTGCTGATTTTCACAATAAAAGTAAATATAGTCCCTTATCTATTATTATTATTTTAATCCCAGCATGGCTTCTGCAACATTTCAAAGGAAAACAGAACCTCCCAAAGAAGAAAAAATACAGATGAAGGAAGATTTGTTTCAGTGGACATATGACATATGACGACTTCTAAGAGGTTCTGCTTAATTTGTAGGGAATTTGTACAAGTTTTTAAAAACTGTAATTTGAAAAAGAATTACATGTAAAAACATGCTTCCAGAAGGATTGTGTTGTAATGGAATAATGAAACCTAAAAAAGTCTATTTTCTCTACAAAAATTATTTTTAAAAGTTACAACTCAGACAGGTTCCATTGTCAAAAACGAGTTATGTGATAGCATATTTAATAGCAAAAAAATCAAAACCATTTACTGATGGTGAGTTTCTTAAACACTGTATGGAAAACATGGCAGATATAGTTTTCCCTGAAAAAAAGAGGGGATATTTCTAAAATCAGTGTGTCTGGGCGGTGCCTGTGGCTTAAGGAGTAGGACGCCAGACCCATATACTGGGGGTGCTGGGTTCAAGCCTGGCCGAGGCCAAAAACTGCAAAAAGAAAAAAAAAAATTATTAAAATCAGTGTGTCTCACCAGACTATAGCCAGGCAAATTGAAGAAACTGGCAAATCTATCAAAAGATGCTTGGAGATTAAAGATGCTAATTTAAAATTTCATGGTTTGGTGAAGGGTAACAGCATTGATGCTAACAGTATGGCCCAGCTTACTATTTTATTCATCTTTTTTATTTTTTTGAAGACAGAGTCTGACTTGGCCACCCCTCAGTAGAGTGCTGTGACATCACAGCTCACAGCAACCTCAAACACTTGGGCTCAAGCGATTCTCTTGCCTCAGCCTCCCAAGTAGCTGGTACTACAGGCATCTGCCACAATGCCCAAATATTTTTTAGGGTCTTGCTCTTGCTCAGGCTGGTCTTGAACCTGTAAGCTCAGGCACTCCACCCACTTTGACCTCCCAGAGTGCTAGGATAACAGGTGTGAGCCACCATGCCTGGCTGCCATTGTAATCAGAGGTATTGATGATGAATATAATGTCACTAAAGAAATGGCTTCTTTAGTGCCATTAAAAGACACAATCAAATCAAGAGATTTATATGAATCAGTAAAAAATATGTTAAAGCGATTTTCTTTGTGCATTGCCAATATATCTGGTATAGTTACTGAGAGTGCCCCAGAGATGATGGTAAAAGAGACAGACATGTAAAGTTAAAAGAAGATGACAGAATTGCCTCCCAAAACTCAGGTTTGATGAAGTATCACTGCGTCGTACCTCAAGAAAATAGATACTGTCATGCAAACAGTCATCAGAACGGAATTTCATAAAGGCCAAGGATTGAATCATTGCCGATTCTAGGAATTCCTTAAAAATATTGATGCAGGCTGTGATGACACCGTTTACTTTTTGGAAGTTAAATGACCAAGTTGAGGCCAAATGTTGAAAAGATTTTATGATTTGCGACATGTTATCAAGTTGTTTATGGTATCAAAAACCAAAATTTATGCCAGAACTTGACAATGAAAACTGGCTTACCGATTTAGCATTTTTAGTGAGTTTAACCTTTCACTTAAATAAATTAAACATGTGTCTTCCAAGTGAAAATCAACTTATCAACACAATGTTTCAAACCATAACAGCATTCCAGATGAAAATGAAATGTTCAAATGAAAGGAAACAATTTTATGCATTTCGACACTTTGGCTTAACACAGTCCTGTGAACAGAAAAAAAATACGTATCCTTGCTTTTTGACTTGATACAATAATTTAAAAACAAATTTCAAGGTTTCTGGAAAAATCATCAATATTTTGGTGCATTTGTGAAGTCATTTCAAGTTGAAATAAACGTTACCTGCCAATTTTCAAATGGACTGCACAGAGCTGCAATCTGATATTCAACTTAAAGAAAAATGTGACCATGTCTCTTCACTGGACTTTTAGAGATCCTATCTTCCCGGAGACAAATATTCCTCCCTTCACAATCACACTTCACATCATCGCTTTATGGCAGCACCCACATTTGCGAGCAACTATTTTCAAGAATGAAGCACATTCAGAGTAAAATTAGAACCAAAATATCTGAGTAGCACCAGGAGAACTCACCTACTTCTATCAAACCAGATATTGATGCATTAGTTTCTCAAATAACTATGTCATATACACCACTAGCTTTATGTTCCCCACTTTTCTTTTACTTTTATAATAAAAAGGCATCAAAAAGACATTTTGTTACTTAGATATGTACATTTTCTACATTAGTGATCACACAAACTTGAGACTGGCTGAGTGATTTGAAAAGACTTTCTGAAGCGGACCCTGCACAACTGAGCTTATCTGGGGCTGTGGACTGAATCTCCACTACACATCCAGGTGATTGGACCCGAGGTTGTTGGACTCTTAGATGGCAGCTCAGGACTCCCAGAGAACGTGCAGGATCAGTACGGCTAAATCCTCTACGCAGGCTGAGATTCTCACCTGAAGATTTGTCCAAAAAAAGGACCCTATTTCTGGTACAGTGGTGCTTGCCTATAGCCCCACCTACTTAGGAGGCTGAAGTGGGAGGCTCCCTTGAGCCCAGGAGTTCAAATCCAGCCTGGGGAACATAGGGAGATTCTATCTCTCGAAAGAAAGAAAGAAAGAAAGAAAGAAAGAAAGAAAGAAAGAAAGAAAGAAAGAAAGAAAGAAAGAAAGAAAGAAAGAAAGAAAGAAAGAAAGAAAGAAAGAAAGAAAGAAAAGAAGATTTCAAGCCAAGGACAAAGTAAATTATTGAGGATGGATAGAAGTGAACGGGTTTTAAAAAATGTATTAGTTGTGGTAAAATATACACACCATAAAAATTATCATCTTAACCTTTTTTTTTTTTTTTTGAGACAGTCTCACTGTGTCACCCTGGATAGAGTGTCGTGGCGCCATAGCTCACAGCAACCTCAAACTCTTGGGCTCAAGCGATCTTCCTCCTTCAGCTTCCCAAGTAGCTGGAACTACAGGTACCCACAACAACACCCAGCTATTTGCAGCAGAGATAGGATCTCACTCTACTGGTCTTGAACTCCTGAGCTCCTGCTATCCACCTGCCTCAGCCTCCCAGAGTGCTGGGATTACAGGGGTGAGCCACCGTGCCTGGCACATTTTAAACATTTTTAAATATACAGTTCAGCAGCATTAAGTACGTTCACGGTGCTGCGCAGCTATCATCACTATCCATGTCCAGAACTTTTTCCTCTCCCCAGGATAAAACTTTGTATTCATTAAACAGTAACAATAACTCCCCTTCCCTGGAAGGGAAACAGCACCTGGAAAGAAACCACCATCCTCCTGTCTGGGTCTGTGAATCTGACTGCTTTTGGGAATTGCTCAGTAGTTGTCCTTGGCTGATGGCTTACTTAGCACGTCTTCAGGGTTCATCCATGTGGTAGCCCGCATCAGAACTGCCTTTCTTTTTTAAGGCTGACTAATATCTCGGCATATGGATAGTTCATTTGTCCGTCATCCTCTGACAGACGTGCGGGCGGCTGCTGCCTTCTGGCTGTTGTGAATAGTGCCCTAGGCAGCTGGGTGCACAGAGCTCTCTTGGGGTCCCTGGCTTCCCTACAAGGAAGGGCTTTGAGGAAGCAGAAAGTGAAGAACAGAAGGTGAGAAACTGCACAGAGGAAGAAACGCTGGGGAATGCAGTTGCTGTTCAGACATTCCCACCGAGGGCTCTCATGGGGGCAGAGTCATCTGTGTAAAGAGACCAGGAACAATGAGAAATCTGCTCTCCTTTAACACATCTAAAATATGCCCCCAATTCCCCTTATGACCAAAGATGTACATTTAAGAACCATCTGGATGGGAAGAGAAAGTGAGATCTGTGGCTATACCCTCAGGCTCATTAATTGCTTAAGAAATATTTGCCAACTGTCTTCCCTGTACCAGGCTTGGGACACACCTGCAAACAAGTAAGAAAAAATCTCTGCCCTCAGGAGGCCCTGGGGAGGGGAGGCAGATAGTAAAAATAAACATAATAATTGGTTACATGATGTTATAGATCAGTGTCTGTATTTATTCATTCATTTATTTAATCATTTGACAAATATTTAATGAACACCCAGTATGCCCAGGCCCTGGGAGAGAGCTGGGGCTAGAAATTCTTACTTGCTTTTTGGAACTGAACAAGTCCGTATCCTCCACGTGAATTGTAGTGTGTTGTGTTTTCTAGCCCTAGTATTTATAAGGAAGACTCGAAACAAAGATTTGAACCAAAGAAAACTAAGAAGTATGCTCAAGTACTAACATGGGATTGTAAGATGAATGAAAATCTCTATACAATTGATTCATAGAGAATTTACCATCAATAACAAGAATGAAATAGACACAGGCCCTGCTTTGGGCATTTGTACATAGTTTCAGAGCTATTCTTCAGTTATGCTGCAATTAAAAAAAAAAAAAGCAAAAATTCCCCAAAGTCTGACAAAATCCCTAGAGTCTGAAAGTGTGTTTACACAAACTTAGCATCTCTGTGGCAATAACCCCCTTTTATGCTTTCTACTTGGAACATTACGACTATCTGCTGAGAAAACATAGCCGTAAAATCACATGTGAGAACTTAAGTCATCATGATGAGAAATATTGTTTTGTACACAAGTTTGACATTGCTAAAAGAACAGAATGTAGTTCACAGGTGCAAAAGAGAAAGGCCGGAAGGAGGGTATATAAACTGCCAAGGGATCGGAAAGCTGAAATGAAGGCCAGTCGCTGGGTTTGGCTAATAAGCGTATTTCATCCTCCCACTAAGTGGGCCGCAGTGGCCAGCAGGGTCCCCTCTGTGTTCCTCTTTTTGCTGCTGCGGTGGAGCAGGGTCAGAGGCTCCCCACAGGAGTACAGTCTGTCCCTTGTGTGACAGAGCTTGGCTGACAGGGGGAACGTCACACAGCCTTCGCCTACACACCCTTCCTTCCCTCTCTGCAGCCCTTCCCACACTTCCACTTTCTCCATCAGCAAAAAGCCACGTTGTGTGTTACTTGTGTGCAGTCTCATAACTTGGAATATTTAGAGAAAGATACAGTCGCTATGTAGAGCATAAGGAGCCTCGGTCCATTTCTGAGGGAAACAGATCCAACTTTCTAGCCCTTTCATCCTGTAAGTTACTGAAAGTATCTGGCAGGATAGTTAGCCCTTTGGTCAAAGGCCATGAGGAGAAAAAAACAGAAAGGCTTGGGGGACTCCCAAGAGGGTGCAGCGAGCAGGCCAGTAGTGGAGGGAGAGAAGGGGGGTCTGGGGCACGAGACGGCAGCCTCTGGAAGGGACCCAGCCTCTCGTCTAGCACCTGTGCTCAGCAAGCCGCAAGATGGGAGGACAGCAGCACCAGATTGGCCCACTGTGTGCCTGCGTTTCCTTCTGTGTGAAATGGGGTTGTTGTAAGGATTAAAGGGTCCATAAGGGGACACGCTCAGTAAGTGTCAGCTTTTATCCCAGCCTGACCAAATCCCCAGCTCCACTGCAAGCTCCTCTCACGAAGTCCTCCCGGCCCCTGACTGCTGGGGCAGGAAGGAGCTCTGGGGGAGGGTCCCCAGGTGTGGGTCTGTGATGCAGTTTTCAGCTGCCACTCATGGAAGGAGGAAAAAAAGGGCAATTTCATGGGTGCCTGCAGAAGGTAACCCACTGTGCTTTTTTTTTTTTGCTCTCTCTCTCTCTCACTTTTTGAGACATGTCTCACTTTGTCACCCTGGGTAGAATGCCATGGCCTCATATCTCACAGCAACCTCAAACTCCTGGGGTCAAGCAATCCTCTTGCCTCAGCCTCCCAAGTAGCTGGGACTACAGGCACCGGCCATGACACCTGGCTAGTTTTTCTGCTTTCGGTAGAGATGGGGTCTCGATCTTGCTCAGGCTGGTCTCGAACTCCTGAGCTCAAGTGATCCACCCACCTTGGCTTCCCAGAGTGCTAGGATTATAGGCATAAGCCAGGCCCAACCCACCATTCTTTATTGGAAAGGAATGTCCTCTACCGCAGGATCATTGCCTTCAGGGCTGCCCATGGCGTGTGGCTGTGACTGCACACCTCCACGGGGCTCCATCCACGCTGATCCATGCACTGCTGCTTCCTAGTGCCTGGCGTGTGGCAGCCGGACGTGCTCAGTGAACTGGGTGGGGGCTGGTATTCTCCTCCCCTCTCCTCCTCACTTCCTCTTCCTCCTCAGCATCCTCCCTGGCAGGCCCAGGAAGAAAGGATGCAGCTCAAATTCAGTTTTCCATTACCCTGGGGACAGAGACCCGGCCCCAGCAAGAATGGAGAAAAGAGAAAGATGGTGCAAGTTTATTCTCTCTGTTACAAATGGACATTGCAAACAAGCTTAACACAATAAACGACAAAACCTCGCCAAGGCACTTAGGCATAAGGGAAGAAATGCAGAGGTACTGGGACACAGACCTGCATCCCCCGTGTCCTGTCCAGACAAATGGCAGCTGCAAGTCCTTCGTGGAGCCGGTGGGGCTGAGAAGGGTGACACGGCACTCTGAAGCGACCGACTCCAGCAGGTTCTCCCTGCCCACTCGCCGCACTCATTCCTCAATTTCCATTCCTTACATTCTGTTTTATTCCTATTCTCAAAAAGAAACAATTAAATAGGCGGCCAGGGGAATGAGGTAAGAGGGGGTTAAGAAGTCAGGATTCTAAGAGGCAGTGGGGGAATTATAAACTGTGAACTTGAGAAACTAATTTATCCCCTCTGGACCTCCTTGTTTGAGGAAGGGAAGAAATTATACTAGATGACCTCTAAGGAGATCCCTGAGATTCAATCTGGACTTTCTTGGCCAGTGAAGCATGGATGTCACATGCACTGAGGATGCCTATGTCCCTGCACTGGACCAGCCTCTGTCGTGTGTCATATGCCGTAGTGTTCCAGGACCACCTTCTCCAGACTGTGATGCCCTGTCCAAACGCAGAGCCTGGGACACCCAGGGAAGACAGTGCGAGGGCCATATTTATTCACATTTATTTCCCACCCGTTGCACAACTATCTAATGGGACCCTCTGGGCGCATGGGCCTGGTTGGGATCTTGGGAGTCAGACAGACATGAAAGACTTCCCCTCTTCAGGGCATTCACAGTCCCAAGGGCAATCGAGCTCTGGCACTCCATGGCAGAGTGACAGGTGTGTGAAGCCAGGGTGAGGAGGATGTGCCTGGGGCCAACCACATCTCCTCCTCCTGTGGGGAAAGGCTCACAGACTCCTCTGAAAGAGAAAAACACTCCCCTGACCATTTTCAGTGACTACTTGGAAAGGTCAAAATAGGTTAATTTCTTAACTGCAGGGCAGAAAGCAAGCTCTAATCCAGTGAAGAAAGCCAAAACAAGAGAAGTTCAAGTGCAAGGGCACCATTTATAACTGAGTGAAAGTCATCGGGTGGCCTTGGGCTCTGGCATTTCTCTGCTGGGAAGCGCTGCAATGGTGATGGTCCTTTCATCTCAGGGTGAGGCAATCTAATTCAATTACTCAAACCATTCTCTCCTTCTCTCCCCACCCCTTCCTTCCCTCCATCCTCCTCTGCCCCTCCACTTTTCCTCCCTCTCTCTCTGTCTCCCCCTCCCCCTCTAACCCCCTGTCCCATTCCTCTCAGCCACACTATCTCTGAGAGGACAGAAAGGACAGCTGTGTCCTCTCCACAACCAGGAAGCAGGGCCAACTTTGCTGACATCTTCTGCCAAAGGCCCCCGAGAAGCCTCTGCTCATCCTCTCCTGGTGTTGGGGGAACAGCCCCGGGAAACGTGAAAATGAATTAGGAAAGTGCCCGGGCTTCCTTTATTCGCAGACCAAACCAAGTCTATAGAATTCTCAGCTCCTGCCAATTAAAGGCAGAACTGGAGTGTGTATTACCCGTGGTCAGCCAGAGAGCTGTCAGAATTACAGAACATTTGGAACTGGAAGGCCCCTGAAGTTTCCCAAATTGTGCAGAGACTTTAAGTGATTTGCCCATGAATGTAGCCAGTGAGCGGCAGGGTCTCGGCTCTCACCTGTCTGTCTGGATGGAACTTCAGCCAAAGGGCCAGGAATCCCCTGGGTCTCATAAAATCATGGGAGTTGAGGTGACCCTTACTCTGTTTTCCTAGAAAAGAAGCTCCTAGGGGGATGGACACGGAGGAGGACTGTCCCGGGGCTCCTCTCTGCCTTAGCCTGCTTGAGCCCTGACACACTGGTCGCCTCTGTGCTTCTGAGGGACAGCAGAAATGACAAGGGAGGGCCCGCAAGGAGCCATGGCCAGCCTGCACCGGCCTGCACTGAGCCAAGAGTCCCCTGTACAATCCGGCAGCAAGGCCCATCCAGAGCCCCAGGGGCCAAGTCTGCTCTCGTGTGAAGAAATAATGACAAGGTCCTCTGAGCCACGTGAGGCCACCAGGTGTGGAGTGCAGGAACCTTACGTAGTCTCAGCGTTTAACCTGGGTTTCCACTACCCCACTGTGGGAATTGGTGGTACTTTTTGAAAACTGGTAGTGTTTTTCTTCCTCTGTTCCAGAGCTGTGAGTACGAGGAAGACTTTCCTGCCACAAAGTGTCCTGGTGGTGAGAGGTCAACCTTAGCATTAGAGAAAATGGAGCACCCGATCCCATCCCCCTCTCACTGCAGGTGAAGTCACGGAGGACACAGACTGTCAGTCACCCCGTGTCTGTGGGGCAAATGAGGACAATGGTGTCTAAAAATCCAGCAGCCAATGACAGGACAGAAGGCCACCCTGTGTCAGCGCTGCCTCAACAGCCAAGTGATGAGAAGCTGTTCTCGTTTGTTTTATCCAAGCCCACGAGCACAGTCCTGTCAGCAGGCGAGTGGTGAGGGAGGATGTGGGGACAGGCGGGGCACCCAGCGCCAGCGCAGCCTGCGTCTCCATTCAGGGACCCGGGCATGGCTCTTCCGGCTGGTGTGACTGACTTGGCCACACCAGAAAGACAATCGTGGTGGAGAGAAGGACATCAAAGGATCTCAAATGCTTCTCAAATTCTGGATTTCATCACCTTCTACTTCCCTAACCCTCTCTTGGGCAACAATCTTATCACCAACCACAGTGAACTTTGAGTTGATTCAGTTGAATTTTATGTTAATAAATAAAAAGTGTTTGCTCCCACTTAATGGGCACAATGTAAGGGAACGTGGCACAACCACACGAGGACCTGACCTAACAAACAGACATTGTAACCTAATGGTTTGGGCCCTCATATGAATCTGAAATTTAAAAATAAATAAAAGTTATAGGTGTGAAGAAAGAAGCCTGCAGTACTAAGTGTGAGCCAGGTTTGTATGGCACTTGTGAGCAGCCTGTCTGTAGTGACCACACACCAGACATTTTCAAAACACATGTACCTCCCAACACATTTTCTTGTCAGGGCAAGTTGAGGAAGCTGGGACAGACCCTTCTGCTGGCTCCAGTGACATCTCCCATCCCCCAAATTCCTCACCATCTGAGGGCTCCAGAGGAGGCTAGTTACCCCAGAACTTCTGTATGTCCCTCTGGTGATCTGCTCCTTCTGAGAAAGAGGACCCCAGCCCAGAGACTCCATGAGGTTGGTCACCCTGGGCTCTAGCCACATGCTCTGGGCCTGGATATTTGACTCAGCTCCACTAAAAAAGCATCAGGGCTCCTCCCCTGGAGCACCCCAGCCCTGGCCCTAGAGCCACTGGGAGAAGCCTGGACTCCCCTTTCAGCATCTCCCTGACCTTTATCCCTGTATCCTTCATACCTCCCTAATGAGAGCTGGTTTTCCACTCTTCCCAGCTCGCCCAAACCCTCCCACTGGGCCTTGGGAAATAGTAGTCTGCTGGTGAAAATTTCTCTAGTGTCCCTTACCTCTTTGCTCGGACCTGGGACCCTGAGAACTTTGTATCATCTCAGATGGGGATCGAAGTGACCACCTCAGAAAAGACCTTTCAGACACGGTAGAGAAAGGTTCCTCTCACTCCCACCTCAAATCTCTCTGTCCTGTTTTATTTTCTTCACAGCACTTATTACCACTAAAAATTATCGTGTTTGTGTGTGTGTGTTTACTGCTTTGCTGTTTGTTTCATCCCCTAGAATAAAAGCTCCATAAAACAAAGATCTCGGGTCTTCCTCACTGCTGCAACCCTGGTGCCCACAGCAGAGTCTGACCCACGTAGGTGTGACATTAATACTTACTGATGTAGACAAATGACAAAGCTGTCACAGAGTGCGCTGGGATGTAATGGAAGCAAATGGGAGGAACGGTGACTTAGCGTGACAGAGGAGGGGAGGGGAAGAATCCAAGAAGGCTCAGGATGCAGGGTCACTGGAAGGGGCCAAGTGAAGATGGGTGAGTGGAGACTTCTCCAAAAAGACGACAGCTTGAAGCTGTGTGTTTACCTTTGTCCCCACCTAAAATGATGCCAAAGGAATTGTTTTGAAGGCAAAAAAAGACCCAAGAAAAAGAGGATGGAGGAGGATAGGTAGCTGGAGAGCTGATGGAAGAGCAATAACTAATTAGAAAACCTAAGAAATTAGAAAACCTAGGAAATCTGAGTCCAAGAAAGCCAAGAAGCAACTCAATTTACACTGGAGAATCCCCAAAGGCTCAGAACTAGTGGCACTGGTTATCTCTGGAAGACAGGGGTGTGTGTGTGTGTGTGGGTCAGTCTAAACAGAATGTGCAAGTTAGAACCAGAGATCCTCTCCCCAACGCCCTCCTCCATAGAGGTGGGTGGGTGCACCCTCCCCATCCTGGAGTGAGACTGGAGGCTGGTTCTCTGAGGAACGGCCATGGACTGGAGCAGGAGGACCAGCAGAGAGTGACAGCACCATACTCAGAGCAAGGGGACTCTATGTGAACATTTATTTGCAGATACTGAACACCCCATCCTTCTTCCTTAACTCAGCTCCCAGACTATAGGTCCTAACTCTCCAGGAAAGATATTTGAGGAGCCTTCTCTGGGCCCCATAAGAAAGATGTAATACTATTGACTTTGTCCAATGTAAATCTCAGCTACAATTCCACAAGTCCTGCCAACAAACTGAAGAGTTCCCACTCTTAAAAACTTCACTCTTAAAAACAAGCAGACAACGAAGAAAACCAGGCATTTGAGGAGAGCCTCTAGACCAACCACAAATGGTCCCAGGGAACTTGAAAGGAACCAAGGCTACACGAGAAGGAGAAAAGTGCAGAAACCTCCCTTTACAATCAGTGAGAAAAGGTATTCCTTCCACGAAACAAACCCAGAATGCTTTCAAAAGAAATATTCAGAGAAAAAGAAAGAATGTTCAGAGATTAAAAATAGAACTGTAACAGAAGCAATGAAAGATAGAAATTGAGTCATTCTCTCCGAAAAGTCTTTTTACAATGAGCAAAAGTCTTATAAAATTACCTGTTATGAACCACGTGAACATCACCTAAAGGAGGAAGCTATAAAATACTAAAATAAACAAAAGAAAAAAGAGATGAGCAACAGGAAATTCAACAGAGAATTGAATTCAACAGAGAAGCAAGACCCAAGGTAACAACGAGGTGCTGGCCCCAGTCTAGACGGGGGTGTGTCAGAAAGAAGGTGAAATCAAAACATGATATAGAGGAAGAACTGAGATATTGACAGAGTTCAGGGCCAAACTAATAACCAGGATCAGATCAGTGGTAGAAATTAAGCAGTCAGTGCTTTGCTCCAGGAACAGCAAAATGACGTTCATGGAAGTTAAAGGAATTACAGATTACTCCCTCGTTCACCTTTGAATAACATTTAGTAGTCATATTAAAGTAAACTCCAAATATCGATCTTATCAAAATTGTGATATAAATAAATATTTTTGAAGTTGGGATGGAAAATCAAACAGGTAGCTGTTTGTGGAGGGGATAAGGGGGAGGGAAAGACAAATCCTCCTATGTCATAATGGGACATAAATTGAGAGAGTAAAACTGAAAAATCAAGAAGGAGCCATCAAGTGTGCTGTTAGAGATATGAAGATAAATACCAAAATAATCAGCTAATTAAATGTGGTGACATCTAGTAAAGGAGTGACAAGTCAGGAGAAGGAGCACGGCCTCTGCCTTTAGAACTTAAAGTTTTCTGAAACGCTTGCTTTAACCTGTGTAGTGAATAGATTTGTTAAACAACAACAAAATAGATAAAAGCAAGAGGGAGTGATGGGACAACCAGCCAGCAGGGGACAGCATGGCACGGCCTGGGCACCACAGAATGCTCTGCCTGCCTAAGGCTCAGGATGCAAAGAGAAGGGTCTGGGAGTTCATGTCCACTGCAGCTGTGCAAAGCACCTAGAGAACATTGCTCCTACACCAGCAATAAGAAACAAGCTGGATCATCTACAAAATCATAGTTTGTTTCAAACCCAGTAGAGAGCTAAGGTTTCAAGGCAACCAAAGTAACTAAATTCTAACAAGTGACAAACTCCTCCAAGGACTAATGGGACATACTGATGCGCAATTGAAAAAGCACAGGAAGAAAAAACGGTGGTGGTAGGAGTGGGTGGGAAGAAATCAGCTAAAAATTGAACAAATGCCTAAGAGCTACAGGTGGCCAGCCTATCAGCTTATCTGGGAGTCAGATACATAGAAAATTTGCACCCATCCCAAGATCTCCATGAACCTCCACACAGCACTTGCTAGATTACAGGCGTCAGAACAGAGAGGGCGCCCCTCATTGACAGAGGTATGCAGGAGATGAATCCTGCCTCTGACACCACCTGCCTCCTTGGAACCTCCCCACCTAGGAAGCAAAGCCTGAGCCCATGAGGGAGCAGCAGCAACACTTTCTCCCATGGTGCTGAAGAAGAGGAAAAAGAAACTCCATCTGTTTGTAGGGCAGGAGTAGAAAATCCTCTGTCCTTCTCCCGGGAAACATCCAAAGAGTTGCATTCGGTGTCTGGAGGAAAGGTAGAAACATGAGTTGTCTGCTTCTAGAGCAAGGGCAAGAAGACTTCATTGCCCTGGATCCTGCATCAATACAGTGCAAGTGTCTGCTCTTCTAGGGAAGGGCAAGAAATGCTCCCTGCTCAGCAGCTACCAAAGAAACAAGGCAATTTGGTTGTGATGAGGGCAGAGGTAGGAACCCCAAGAAGGCTTCACACCTGGGAGCCTGGGTCTAAGCTCTTGGGGACCCAGTAGGACTGGGGCATCACGAAGATGGCACAGGAAGCAGGTGGGACATCTGCTGTCCCCTCCACTTTCATTTCCACAGAAAGTATAGCATGGCCAGTCAGCTCTCCAGGAGGATTTGGCCTGCTACTGGCCACTGGGTCCTGCTCCTTCTCCATTGTACTTCAAAAATTCAGCAGAAGAAATATACACAGAAATCCATGTAGGTCCTGCTTAAAACTGAGGCTGGATCAAGAAAAGTGAGAACCTCACAATGAAGCTGGCAATAACAAACACTAGTGGAGTCTGCCACTAGAGAATGGGAGAATGTGGAGAGCAAAACACTGTCTGATTAGATGTGCAGAAAGCCCAAAGTGGGGCAAGAGTACAGAGAAATCCCTCTGGCAGCTCAGCTCTGAAAGAATGTGAAGGCTGTGATACATTCAGGGCACCAAGGCCACCCAAACATTGCTCGACTACTGACCAGATTGAGCCACCTCCTCATTCTACACGCACACACACACACACACACACACACACACACAAATGCTCTGGCAGAAGGGCATTTCTATTTCCAGGTATACCTATTACCTAAGTCTGAAGTGTTCCTTAAATGATGAACATCACCCAGTAACAAATTACATGACACACAAAACAGAAAACACAAGCCACTGTCAAGAGACAAAATAATCAATAGAATCAGACTCAGAGATGATCCAGGGGATGTAACTGTTAGACAGGGACTTCAAAATAACCGTGACTAATATATGAAAGTATCTAGTAGAAAAGATGAACTAATGCATGAACAGATAAAAAATTTAAGCAGAGAAATGAAAACTGTTTAAGAAGTCAAATGGAAATACTAGAAAAGGAAACCATGATATCGGATATGAAGAATTTCTTTGATGGGATTATTAGCAAATGAGACACAACTGAGGAAAAAATAAATAAGCTAGAATATAGATAAAATGAATTATTCAAAATGAAACATGAAGAGAAAATTGTGGAGGAAAAAACAGAGCACACATTAACAGTTGGATGATATCAAATTGTCTAACATTTACAGAATTGGAATCCAAGGAGAGAAGGAGTAAAAGAAAGGAGTAGAAATAATATTCGAGTACATCATGGATGAGAATTTTACAAATACATGAAAAAACAACAAATTATGGATTCAAGAAGCTCAGATAATTCTGGCATGGAGAAGCTTCTGGAGGTCCTGGGAATTCAGCCACTCTGATGACGAAGCCCCAGGCCTGGTGCTCAAGCTTCCTCTGTCCTCCCCTTGGAAGAGACGAGAGCTTCTTAATGCACTCAGCCTGTCATTATCTTCTTCCATATCATCAATCAAGCTTAGCAATAGCTCCCCAATTCCATTGCCCTATAATTGGTATTTCCCTCATAGTCTTAAAATGCCTGATACCCTCCTTTACCAGTTAGGCCGCTAGAACATTCCTTCCCTGGGCCCCACCGTTCAGTGGAGCGGCACTGGTGTAAATGTAACAATTGGGTCACCGCTCAGTGCCAGGGCTGTCTGTGCTCCACTGACACCTCTGTGAGTTTCTTGTTGCAGCCCAGGCAGAGTGGGATCCAACTCCCTTGTCCCCCTAACTGCTTTCTTGGGCCACTTTCAGCACCAAGCATTGGAGATTAGGTTCTTCAGGAAACAGACTCTGAGGTGGAGTTTAGCAAGCCAGGATATTTATTGGGGAGTGCCCTGGACTCAACAGCTGTGTCAGGAAGGGGACAAAAGCAGGACCAGGCAGGGGCAGACGGTGAGATGTACTTTGGGGCCAGAGATAAAGTCAGATAACACACGGAGATCTGGGCCTCACGGGGCTCATGTTGGCTGGCCCATGTCTGTCCAAATGGCCAGGCCTCTCCATCCCTGCTGCGATGGATCACTCAGTGTGAGTCACACAGGAAAGGTGCAGTCCTGGCCAGGGCAGCTCTCCAAAGCTAAGGGAGGCTGCCTGCCCACACACTCCCAGCAGGGATGGCCACAAGTCCTCCTCAAGGGGGCATTTGGTGGTGTGTCTCTAGCATTTCCACCATGCTTTATTGGAAGGCGTCTGCAGAACATTTTTGGAAGCAGAAACCCTCTTGTTGTGTTTAATCTCCTCCCCATGGGAGCAGATGATACTTCACTTCAGGGCTCCCTTACCTAGCCTCAAAGGCCTGCTCTCTCCTGCTCTCTGTGAAGGTGACAGGGTAGACAGGGTGTGAGCTTTGTGTGCTGAGCTGTCCCTCTCTGACCACAGCACTCACGTTCTCCTTTAAAACATTGTTGTTCAAATCTTAGCAGAGAAGCGAGTGCATAACTGCTAAGGCAAGAGCTGGCGAAGGGTGGTGTAGTGTTGGAGGCTGCGTACAAGGAGAGGAAGGACAGAGAAGGCCAGCCTTCATTTAATGAGGACCTGTACAGCCTTAACATCAGCCACGTAGAAAAAGCTTGGAACAGCATCCAATAAAGACGATTCCGTGACACCAACAGCACATAACCCCTCGTCAGTTTTTCTTTGCACAAAGAATAATCTCTCTCTATTTCTCTTTCTCTGTCTTTCTCTCTCTCTCTCTCTCTCTCTCTCTCTCTCTCTCTCTCTCACACACACACACACACACACACACACACACACATGCATTTTCAGCGCCATATCTCAGAGGACTCGCCAAGCTTAAAATTCATGTACCAGCCATCTGCAAGGATAATCTTGTAGCTCACAGAAGCACAGCCTGCTCTGAAACAGCAGCTATTCAGGCAAAGTGATGCCACAGAGGAGCTCAGGGCAGGCCCTGAAGACAAATGACATGGGTGAAGCCGCAGGTAGAATTCTAAGCAGCCAGAACCTAGGGAGCAGATGGCAAAAAACAAGGAGGACGCAAAAGGCCTTCAGAGTCTCAACCTTGACCCAAAGCGCTCTGGACTCTTACCTGGCCAGCACTGCCTGCAACCTGAAACAGAGCCTGCTAGATCTAGAAAACAAGAAAAGAAAAGGAAATCTACATCACAGCCACCTGATACCAACAGCAAAGGCTGCACGCACTCATCGGGGCCTCGGTGGCGGAGCGGCTGGAACATAGACAACACACACTCATGAGAACAAACGCGATCCCCACAGTTACAGTCAGACGTGCAATGTAAAGGTCATGATAACATTTGGCTGCAGGGTGTCCCCAAATACTTGGTGCTTTTGTAGTTGTTTAGAGAACTTGCCTTACCTGGATTTCATGGGTCCATGTGGGTGGTGACAATACAGAGGTAATCATCTCCAAAATCAAATCAGCATTTAAGTCAGAATGACACTTTAGATCTTTCACCTCAGCCTCATGGCCATGAAGCCTAAAGAGGTAAGTGTAGAAAGCAGGGGTGGGTGTGGGTGGGAGGGGTCCGATTAAAGCCAGAAATAAACAGAAAGCTGCGTCTATTCATTTCCCTCCCTTCCCCCCCTTCTTCCTTCTTTCAACAAACATGTTTTAATTATATTTTTGTCTGACTTCTACAAAGTTGTGCAAATACACCTCTTTTGGATCCAGAGAGTACTAAAAATACCACATGATTTTTCTCCTTTTGATTTAAAACAGTATTGTGCTAAAAACCTTGGATAACAATAAATGAAAGAAAACCGTTCGGAACCACATCAGCTGTCTCTATTCGTCTCATTCCCTTCCGGTCCTTGTTTGTAGAACTGATTGCCTTGCCTGGGAAGAGTCATAGGATAGGTGCGATTTTTTTTTTCCTGCATTTTTCATTGATATCAGCTTTTTTCTTGCTGCATCTGAGTCTCCTTTGCCACAGGTGCTAGAATGTTAACTGGGCGAGAGCAGGGCCCTGGGCTGTTCTGTGCCTGGCATATTGGAGGCATTCAATATGAATCTGTGGAATGAATCTTAACCTTTGTAATTATATCTTTCAATGACTGCTTAGGCTCCATTAAGTAGAGCGTGTAGTTGCTGCTGTTGAATCTTTAAATTTTCTTCAAATGATGTGTGTACCACAAATAATAGCCACCATACCTATGGTATTTCCATTTCACTTTAGTTATTTCCTCACCAGGAGGTTTTTGAGAAGTGGATTCCATGGTTTCAGTGGTCTCAAATTTTCTTGCATCTTGATATGTATTTCCAACTACTTTTCAAAAAGGAGTTTTCCAGATAGGCTTCTATGTTATCAATGCCCCTGCACATTATCAAATGGTTTTGCAGCCGATGGTTACGGGTGGAGGCCAGGTCAAGAGACCAGGGAGCACAGGTTATCCCAGGTAACAAAGGGATCAGAGTTTGTAGATCCTGGGAGCTCTCACTGCCTTCCATCCCCTGTTTTAAAAAGTATCCAATGTACTCAGTCTTATTATGAAACCAATTTATAGCTTTCTTATGAAAGCTATAACCCAATTATCGCCCAAGAAGAAGGGGAAAGGGGACCGGGAGGGGAGGGGAGGGGGAGGATAGGCGGAGGGAGGGTAATTGGTGGGACCACACCTACGGTGCATCTTACAAGGGTACATGTGAAACTTACTAAATGTAGAATATAAATGTCTTAACACAATAACTAAGAAAATGCCAGGAAGGCTATGTTAACCAGTGTGATGAAA